>PVJA010006408.1:28421-73440 GCA_004027025.1 Myocastor coypus
TTTTTTTTTTTTTTTTTTTTTTTTTTTTTTTTTTTTTTTTTTTTTTTTTTTTTGGTGGGACCAGAGTTCGAACTCATGACCTTGCACTTGCCAGATAGGCACTTGTGCCACGGAGCTATCTCCCTAGCCCCCGCTTTAGAACTTTTATGTGTGGATTAATAGAAACTCTTCTAGGCTTTATATATATATATAGTAATAATGTGTTTCCTGCAAAAGGAATTTGCATTTGCTTTGCCTAAGTGCCACAGAGAATGATCAACTCAGAAAGGCTAAACTAAATTTTAGCGTTTTGTTCATGATTAGAAATTCTAATGGGAGAATTTAATCTTTGAAAATCTCTTCGCTGTACCCAGAGTATAGACAAGGACCTACTACTGGATGGTAGCTGTTTTTCTAGGTCGCCTACAGAGCATATGATACCTTAAGTGACATATGGATAGATGCAGTGTTCCAATCACACTTCCCTAACTGCTTAGGCCTGTGGCTTTGCCTCTAATATCAGTCCCTTAAAACCCAGAACCTAATCCTCCAGGGACTGGCAGATGCCTCCAAGGCAGAATAGACTCTTGTACACTAGTTGTTTAGCAGTTACTGGGTTTCCAGTTCTTTTTACTTCTTACTTCTGAGCACTCATTGTTTTCCTGACAGGTCAGGAATACATCTAGAAATATGTCATCTGTACTGTATGCAGCTTCTCTAGGGTGAGGTCTCTGCAAGCCTGATATAGCATATTATTAGTAAGCTCTTATAATTATTATCTGAGTTATGCCCATATTTATTTAGTGTATTCAACCATCAAACAAATAGTAGCTCGAAGGAACTGTGGGTCAAGAACCTGTGTGATTGGTTGCTTTATGGTAGCTATTCTTTCTGGGTTGTGATGGTATCTAAGTGTTGTTTTAATTTGCATTTCATGAATGACTAGTGATGTGGAGCATTTCTTCTTGTATTTGTAGGCTTGTTGAAGTTCCTTCTCTGAGAAGTGTGTGTGTTCATCTCAGATGCCCATTTCTGGATTGGGTCTCTGAGTTTTGGAACCCTAATGTTTTTAGTTCTTTATAAATTCTAAATAGAAGTTCTCTGTTTTACTTACTAGCTAAAATTTTTTCAAATTTTTTGGGATGTCTTTTCACTCTGTTGGTAATTTCTTTTGACATGCAAAAACTTCTCAGCCAGACAAGGTCCCAGTTGTTGATTCTTTCAAGTGTTACATGAACATTTTGATTTTTGTCCATGAACTATTTGCCTACCCTGATGTTTTCCAGGTTTTCTCCCACATTCTTTTCCAGGAGATTTAATGTTTCTCTTTTAATATTTAGGTCTTTAATCCATTTTGAGTTTAGTTTAGTGCACGGTGATAGACTTGGGTCAAGTTTTAGTTTTCGGCATGTAGAAAGCCAGTTTTTCCAGCACCATTTGTTAAAGAGGCTATCTTTCTTCCAGTAAACATGTTTGGTCCCTTTGTCAAAGATAAGGTGGCTGGATGTGCCTGTATTTGCTTCTGCATCTTCTAATCTATTCCACTGATCCTCAGGTCTATTTTTTGCCAATACCATGCTGATTTTATCACTATAGCTTTGTAGTATAACTTTACATCACAAATTGTAATGCCTCCTGCCAGAAATTTTTGTATCAATATTGATCAGAAAAATTATTGTATCTGCATCCTGTGCTCTAAATAACTACTATGAGGACAACAGTATGTATTGTACCAATTATTGAGAATGTACTACTAACGTGTTTTGAAACTGTTGCATTGTTATTTCTTATTAAAAGTAATAATAGAAAGATCTGTGTGAAGCTTGCCTTCCACAAGGCTGCAGTCAAGGTGTGACAACTGCAGACATCAGCATTTAAAGTGTCAACTGGAGAAAAAAATGTTTCTCATATGATTCATGTGACCTCTTGCCTACTTAGGGAAAATTTACTTCCTGGTTCAATCATATGGCACTGGCCTACAAACTCACTTCCTCACTGAGGCTGGTTGAAGACACTGCATGTGTCTCATGGTAGGACTCCTCGCACCATGGCAGGTTGCTCCTCAGCAAGGGCTGTGGAGAAGGAAAAGTCAGAGACAGGGAGAAACATGGACATCACAGTCTTCTTGTAATTTCAGAACTGAAAACTGATAACTTTTGCTATGTGGAAGCACGGAACTGTAGCAGTGGTGGCAAGCCTGTGGCACGTGCGCCACAGCACACAGTTCTCCTGGAAAGCTCTGAAAGGTTTGCCATCTGCATCCTTTCACCGAGGGGAGTGGGCTGCTAAAGGTGTGAGCGCTAAGAAGTAAGGCTCACTGGGAACCATTTTAGCAATTGCCTGCCTCACTTGTGTATATCAATCAAAAATAAAACCAAAATAGATGAAACAGTGAGAGTAGGCGTAGGCATTATTTTCAGAGTAGACATTTAGACATGTGATAGATAAAAGAAGATTGTAGGGCCAGTGAGATAGCTCAGTGGTCTAAAGTGCCTGCTTAGGCATCTGCAGGGAATGCTGTTCTATCCCTGGCACCACATGGTGCGCCAGACCCACCCCCAGGGCAGCAGGGCAGGCTGAGCCGGCCACAACATAGATAAATAAATGAATAAAGTTTTAAAAAGTTTTTTTTTAAAGATTGTATATCTCTAATTAAAGGAATGCTACTTAAAAACAGCAAGTAAGACAGTGGTGCTGTAAGTTAATCTTTATTTCATAGTTTAATTTGGCAGTCTGTCAATATCTTTGAACATCTCTATCCTGCAGTTTGGGCAAGCCTTCTACGATGGTGATATTGTACTGTCCACATCAGTTTTGCTCACACATAATTTATGAACTTGAACTTTTAATGTACCACCTAAATAAGAATGTAAGAAAATAATAATAAAACAATGATATACTACTGAAATCTCTCTCAATTTCATTGTATTTAAAGTTATTCAAAAATTTCACATCAAGGTATTTATCTTGAGCAAAAATTATAAAAGCATAAAAATATTTATGAAAAATTCAATCACTTTTGTAGCAAAACTGTTGGAAATAAACGTGTGAGAGAAGTTATTGGCAAATAGAGAACTCACATCTTGTAAGAAAAAACTACAGCGGTATTAAAAATTACACTATAAATTTGCATATGTTATCACTGAGAGATATATTTAATGTATTACTTTGTAAGTAAAATAATGTACATTGCATGATTCCTTTTTATTATATATAGTGTACAGATACAAAATATATAGGGAAAAGTAGCATACCATGGCTAATATTGGTAATGATGTAATCTTTGGGCAATTGAATTACAGATTATTTTCATTTTCATCTTGCTTGTCTGTATATCTAAATTCTCTATACCAAGCATCTGTTACTATAATTTAAGCAAAGATAGTTTTTCTAAAACTAAAAACACACAACAGAAAAAGTAATCCAGTGATTGTTTATAAGAAGATGTAACTTATTAGGATTTAGTAATTTCTTTCTAGTGCTTCTGTTAGCAATTCAGAAATATACATTTGTCGTTACATCAAAGAGATAGGTTCAATGGCAATATTTATCTTGCATCCAGCCACTATATTTTTTTTTGCCTTGAAGAAATTCTTGCTCTTAACCCAGAGATAATTGTGCAACTAATCTGAATGTCACATGGGAGCCATATTATCAAGCTAATAATGAAGATAATCAAACTTCTTAAAATTGCTATGTGCAATGTACAAGATAATCCTTGCTTTACCAGTTCATTCAGTCATCAAAATCCTTCTGTAAAGAAACAGGTGTCTCAGTCACTATCATCTTATAATGAAGAAGTAGAAACTAAAAAATACCAAGAAACTTACTAAGGATATAATTATTAGCAATGGAAAAAAAGTGAACCTAAGAATTCTGTGTCACTGACTCTCCTGATATTAGGTTCTCTTTCGGTATCTATGACCTTAGGTCCCCGCCCTGGGTCGAGACCCTTCTGAGCGTAGCAAGCCAGAGGACCAGTGGAAACTTATCCTGGCTTTTAGAAGTTTGCCTGTAAGTACTCTTCTCTCCTATAGGCATAGTTTTGCTGACGTGTCCACCACAAATTATTCCTTACCATGGACACACACAGGCCTGTGTACGTCTTCTTTATGGACAGATCCTGTGTACCATTAATATATCAATTTCCAAAGCTGCACTTATCATTGTCCAACCTCAGATGACTACCTGAGAGTTCAAGGATTTTACTTAGTTTTGAGCACTCTGCAAAGTTAAAACATCTTCCTGTGTACCAATAGTTGGAGTGGAGGATCTATGGTGCCCCGTAGGCTACTGCAGAATCATGGAGGAACATGCAAAACGGCCCTCCTAGGAAAATGGATAATGTGCCCTTGTAGTGTTGTTCCTTGACTGCAATAAAAACTCAGGAAATGGTAGCTGGGACCCTCTGCAGGGCAATCTTACAAATTTGAATTAGAACCATTGAATTTAGTTATTGCTTTAATTTCTATTTGATTTCCACTTTTAATATCTCTACCCTTTTATGAATATTGGTGTGAAGTTCTGCTTTCTTAGTTATGTTGTATAAAACTCTTCATGCACTTGTATTTTTTAAAATATCCTTGCTCTGCCTTAAGAGATTAAAGTGCTGTATGCTGTTAGAAACCAAACTTCTAAGAGGAGAACAATTATGGGGCAGAATTGAGTCAAACGGTTTGCTCTAAATAATTTGATCTGTAATGTGATTACATTAAGTTTAGTTAATGCAGTTAAATATATTAATTTTAGCTCATTTCATTTTACTCTATTTTTGATGAAAATAGTAATAATCATAGATGTAGTTATAACCCTATATTTATGCAACTGATACCCAAAGGAAGGGAATCCATTAGTTCTCAAGGGATCTGTCATATAGTGAAAAAGGAAGTGGAATATGATTCAGGTGACATCATTCAGGAATATGGCTCAGTGGAATATGATAAGGGAATAAGAAGAATCCCTGTCCCCCAACATAATTGCATATGAGTTTATTTACCATTGGGCAAATGCAGATGCTAACAGTTATTGAATGATTATAAGGACACAATAAGGCAATAATATAATACTGGTTAGTGTAGATATAAATTTACTGTTATCTGGTATTATTCTAAATCTTTCTAGGTAAATTATTTAACTTAATTGTCCAAACTTTTTTATGGAAAAAAAGGTGAATCAAAATTTCTTGACAAAATACTAGAATAACAATAGCTAATACATTGTATGTTGTTATTACAGGTTGTTCAGGGTACAAGATATTGCTATGAAAATTTCACCAGTCAATATGAGTACAAACCTTCCTTTTTAATGAATTAAGAGACACTATTAGTGTAACTTGCACTTTTCCTCTTTTTCTAACTGTCCTTTACTGTTTCCCCATCGTAGCTGCATTTAACTTTTGAACACTTTTTTCCCATTCCACAATACATATTGTATGTTTTAGACCTCATTTACTCTTTCAGTGTGTCACACCGCAGAGACAATACCGTGTTATTCATGTGAGTCTGATTTATTTCACTTCTGAGTATTATCTCAAGTTGTACCCATTGTTCTATAAAAGTCTCAAGTTTATCCTTCTTTATGGCTTAGCAACAGATATGCACCCATGTTTATAGCAGTGCAACTTGCAGTAATTAAATTTTGGAAACAACTCAAATCCCCATCAACAGAGGAATGAGTAAAACAGATGTGGCAGTTTTATTCAGTGGAGTCCCACTAGTCACAACTGTCACTGTTATCGTTATCCTCCATTCACAGGCAAGGATGGCAAGGCTCGGAGCAGGTTAAGCATGTTGTAATACTTTGCTTAGGGTTCCACAGCTAATGACAACATCAAGACTTGAACCTTGGCAGATTGCTCCAGCTCTCATTATGTTAACCATGCATGGGTTGTCATGCCTCTCCCGTCCAGTGCTTAGCAACCTCGTCTCTGGTTTGTGAGGGTGCACAGTGAAAAATATTCCTTATTTTAGAGAGTGTTTGTAAGACATAATGAAACACTGTACTGCAGGGCTCTCTTTGTCTAGGCAGGGCATCTTTTGAATTCCACTCTCTATAGCACAGGGCAAAGGAGAAGAGTTAAGCTGGCTCAAAAGAAGGACTGCATCATGGGATGTCACCGGAGCACACAGGACCACTGCCTATGTCAGAGAACAGGATGTGAAGGCTTTTGTTGTATTCCTTCTACTGCCTCATTCTGGGGCTTCAACAAATGGATGCTCCAGTGTCTAGCTATACTGCAAAGGACGTATTTTCTGACCTAAGGTTGCTCCTGTAGGCAGAATTATACGATAGAGAATGTTTTATACCAGCAGGTAGAACAAAGGAAGATACTTAAGTATATTGCAACACTTGAGTGAGAGTATGCAGAAAAAAAAGTTGTTGAAGGTACAGTAAGAAGGGACTAAGGGAGTTCCATGGGTAACAGGAAGCCTCAGAGTTGAGCAGGCACAGATTCAATCTCTGGGTCTAGCGCATACAATGTGTCATCACCCTGGCACTCTATAAGCTGCTGTTTACCTGTCACTGGGCAAAATAATAGCTTCTGCCTAATAGGACTGTTACGAAGATTAAAGGGATGTGGCACATAAAGCTCTCAGTGTTGTGACTGTGTACCATGAGGTCTCAGTAAATATTCACTTGTAGCATGGTCATTTATGTCACTGACGGAATAGACTGCCGAGTAAAGCAGCACAAGCCTGCGTGTAACAGCACAGGGCAGTGTTCACTGATAGAAGCACTGTAATTATGATGATAATTATCCTTAACTAGTCATTGTGTCTGGATTCTACCTTTTGTTCAGCTCTGTGACCTTAATAATGTCCTTTTATTACCTGCAGCTTTGTTTTCTCCACCTGTGGGGTGGGGTGGGGTGGTAGAACAGGCAAAAATAGCTAGATTTCTGCTAGGGCATCGCAAAGATTTTCTGAATTGTATTAGAAATGCCTCTATGTTACTGATAACTCTACTATGAGATAAAGTCTTCTTACATTGTTACTGTTAATTTGTTTCATGACCTGATGATGACAGATAGTGGGTTGTGAAAAAAATCAATATTTGGCAAAATATGGTGTTGGGAACTCTTTAAAAAAACATAAAGTCTATTGTAGTTACACTGGACTCTGAAGTATGGAACTATGTGAGCTGTCATTATCACAATGATCTCTAGGGTATCCCCTAAATCCAACAGCTGAGAGCACAGAATTTTGAGCCTCTTGCTGTTGGTAAAGGACAATGACGCTGATGGTAAAGGACAACGACGGATGGTGGAGGAGGAGTTTAGTCTAGGGTAGCGGTTCTCCACCTGTGGGTCGCGACCCCGGTAGGGGTCGAACAACCAAAACACAGGGGTCGCCTACAGCCATCCCAAATCATAACTGTAGGAAAACTACAGTTTTGAAGTAGCTACCAAAATTAGTTTTTGGTTTGGGGTCACTGCAACATGAGGAACTGTATTGCGGGGTCACGGCATTAGAAAGGTTGAGAACCACTGGTCTAGGGCTATCAGTCCAGAGGTGAGACTTGAAAAGATAGGTAAAGATCAATAAACTCGGGAAGGAAGAATGGGAGCATTTTGTTTTCTTTCTTTCAGTGAATGTCCATAGATCATTACTCCAGCCCAGGCACCATGCAAGACGGTTAACATGAAATGATCACTACAGTGGGTTGAATAGTGGCTTCTCCGTTAGGGGAAATATCATAATGAGACATGTGCTGGCACATAAGAATGAACATTAGCTGTTTTACAAGTATAACCTTGTTTGGAAAAAGGATTTCTTAAGATATAATTAAGTAGTTGAAATGAGAACCTTCCAGATTGTCAGGGTAGACCCCAAATCTAATGACAAGCATCATAAGAGGCAGAGGAGGAAAAGACGGGGACACCAAAGAGGAGACAGCCTGACACTGGGAGCAGCAGTTAGAATGATGGAGACAGAAAGGAAAAAGGAAAAGGACAGGACAGGAAAGGAAAGGAAAGGAAAGGAAAGGAAAGGAAAGGAAAGGAAAGGAAAGGAAAGGAAAGGAAAGGGAAGGGAAGGGAAGGGAAGGGAAGGGAAGGGAAGGAAAGGGAAGGGAAGGAAAGGAAAGGAAAGGAAAGGAAAGGACAGGAAAGGAAAGGAAAGGAAAGGAAAGGAAAGGAAAGGAAAGGAGACCTTTTAACTGCCAGAAGCTGGAAGTGGCACAGAGTCAGTCTTCCTCCATTCTAAGCTCTTTGAAAGTAGCACTTTTTTTTTGTACTCAGTGATTGGACTTTGAACGTGTAGCTTCCAAACCTACAAGAGAATAAATTTGTTGTTTTGAGCAATTCATTTTGTGTTATTTATGGGAGTCAGAAGTAACCAAAATAGTGAAGAATACAGACTTACACCTCTTTCATTGACCTTAGAGAAAGAGACACAGGTATTAAAATAAAAAGAATGTTAGTAGGGATGAGTGATAGCGAAGAGAAGCTAGAGGTACTCTAGGACTCATGATATGGTAAGAAAGACCTGTCACATGAAAGTTCCAGAACGTCTTTCCTGGTAATGGAGGAGGAGCAGAGGGTGCCCCTCCATTGTGGCCCTAGCAGGTAGGTATAGAGATCAGAACTGCCTGGCCTCTGGGCCTGGGCTCTGCTGGTCAAGATGAGCAAAGCAGAGCAAGATAAGCCAGCCAAATGCTGAACGCCCTGCTGCGGCATCTGGGACCACCTCTCTGAGGGATAGCCTGTACCCTATAGGCTCCAGAACACAGTGATTTTGTAACACCCTTGGCATCCATGAGGCTGAGGCAGAAGTGAACAAGCTATGAGTCAGTCTCAGCTTAAATTTCAGGTAATTCATCAAGTCATGAAAAAAGCCATTTGTATAAAAGATAAATTCCATTAGCTGGGATGGACGTGCATATTTAAGGGTACAAGGGGGGCCTCTTTGTGCCATTGCTCCATTTCTCAGCACTGCAATTTTTCTCCTTGTAAAGCATTCTTCTTAAAGACGTATGAGAGTGTTGACAAACTTGACAGGGAGCTTGGGAGTATGAATACTTGTAAATACTAAGTCAGGCTTTTTTAAGGATGTCATGTATTCTAAAGAGCACAAGAATTACTTCGAAGTCATTAGTGTCTGGAATTCTCTAAAGGTAGAGGGAGATTTTTAAAACATACTCCTTTTTAATCAGACTTTCATAGCATGAGAGTAAGTTCTTTTTTTCAGTGAAAAACAAACAAACAAACAAACAAACAAATACTTCTTTTGACCTGACAAACTATAGCATCTGCCCATACTCTTTGCATGAAGACCACAAACACATCTGGGCCTCAGTCATCAGGTGTTACACTGATTAGCAGTTGCAAGGAAATATTTGTGTTGCTGACTTCAGTACTATACATTCCATATAAAGGGCTAAATCAAACTTCAATAAGCATGCATCTATTTGATTTCAAACTACTGCAAATTTTAACATGTTCTTATTACATATCTCCTGCCATTTTCTGCACTGAGAGGCACTAAGGATGTTTTCTTCTGCTGCTTTATTTCCACCAAGCCTTGAGTTTTGTGGCGCAGAGCCCTATAGAAGGCCATGTGGGTGACATAAAGTGAGGTCACAGTATTAAAATGCCCAGTGTCAAACATTTTAAGTGAATAGTAGAAACTGTCCATCCTCCAAGAGCAGTTGTGTCCGCATGAAAGAGTGATTTGAACGAAGAAAGCCCTGGTAGCTGCCAGGTACACTCATGGCTACTAGTTCTCAAAAGTTCCTCCTTTCTCTGGGTGATCCCTCCCCCAAAGACTTGAGCAAAAGTCAGTATTGGCTCTGGGCTAACGCCTTGCCCGGGAAGATGTCATGAGAATTGTTTGCTGTTTGCATGCTGTCTGAGGAACGGCAGTCTGACCACAGTTGTTTCTCATAATGGACAGGAAAAAGAGTGTTAGGAGGAAAAGAATCTTTGCTGGATTGAATCTTGTGCTGATTCTAGGAATCAGTCCCATCCGAGGTTGGGGACATTCGCCTGAAATGCCATAAACAGGCTTCTCTACTCCCTCTCCTTTCTTGAAGGTGACAGAGGACTTTTTGTATAAGCTTGCCGCACCTTTTCCACATTGGAAACAGAGGAAGGAGTTTGCTTTGTGGCCCTAGGAATAAAGACAGGAGGACCCCAGACGAGACAGAAAATGAACAGGAGTGAAAAGGACAGAAAGGAAAACGCCTGGCAGACACTCTGTGTTCCTGGCACCTGTCGCCATGACGTATATGCTCATTCACTTAAACATGTACCTGGAATTAATAGTAGTTCATGCAGACAAAGGAAAAGGATCCCTGGATGCTTTGGGCACTTATTTCACCTTTCCTATCAGCTGACTTGCGGTGTAAGTAGAAATAACTTTTAATCGAGGTGATGCATTGGAAGTGACAGTTTTGTGGTGTCTGCAGAGCCGAACTTTTTTCTTGCTGCTCTCCATGAAGCACTGTTCTTGTCATCAACTAACCAGTTTGTGACGTGAGTCAACAATTAAAGGATGTGTCTGTTGTGCTGTTGGCATATCAGAAACTTGAAAACATGTGGCATGCAAAATGATCATTGAAATAGAGGTGAATTATAATTAATTCAATAGTACTTTGGTATCTGAAAAAAGATATCTGAGGACTGAATGAATTAATCCATGGGAAGCACTAGATCAGAGGCTGGGCTCATTTTGTTTTAATCTTTTATTTATTTATGTATTTGGTACAGGGTCTCACTTCACAGTGCAGACTCATAGTGATCTTCCTGTCTCAGCCTTACCAGTGCTGGGATTATAGGCACATGCCACCATGCCCAGATCTGGGACCCACATGGACTGTAGTGACAGGACTAAATCCAGATCCTTGCTCTTCCCAGTCAGGTGTTTAGACCACCAAGCTACTCCCCAGCCCCTGGGTTCATTTTAAGTCTCCATATTATTAGACATCGTCATTATTGTCTAGACTCTCTGCTCTTGTCAGAAATTTAGAAACTGCATGCTCAGAGGTAGCAGAAGGAACTGGGAGACCAAGTTGAGTTTAAAGGGAATTTGAGGGTCACCCACATAGCTCAGCAGTTTAAAGCAGCTGCAAGCAGGTTCAGGGGCTGGGAATTGAATCCCCTGGCCCGCTCCAGGGCACACTGAGACTGCAATTGAGACTGGGTGTGGTGGTGCATGCCTATAATCCCAGCTCTTGGGAGGCTGTAAGCAGGTGGGCCACTAGGAGTCTGACCTAGCAGTGAGACCCTGAACATCCTGAAGAACCTTCCCTAAAATACAAACAAACAAACAAACAAACAAACAAATAAATAAATGAAAGGAATCTGATAAACAGAATTTCCCAACAAATAGAAACGTTTTTCTCCTCCCCATGGTAAGTCCCGATATGCCATATTCTTACCTCATTTCTGGTCCATATTCTGAGAAACAGCTATTACAGGGACAGTGGACAGGGTATTAGATGTGGTCAGACTTCTGTGGCAGCTCTGCTATGTCCTTACCACCGAGGTGGCCACTTCATGCAGAATTCCCTGTAGCATCAGCTCTCTGGTGGGAACAGTGGCCATGGGACCAGAGAGAAATGTGTGAAAACTCAATATAGTATAAAATGCACTTGTTTCAGTTATGATATTGGTGCATTTTGTGTGTGTGTGTGTGTGTGTGTGTGTGTGTGTGTGTCTTTTGAGGAATAAAAACAACCATGTAGAAGGTAGCTATTCAGAACCTGACCTTTGGTCCTGGCACTTCCTAGAAGCCCTGACAAGCCTGTTGATCTGTTGGCTTATCTGTCCATAGGAGATAATGTGTTCTCCTTCAGTAGCTGCCTGGTCTATGTTCTTCTACGTGAAAGGCCTTGGGAATCTAATGGAGCTACAGAAAAAGTTCTTTTCCTGCTGGGTGCTGGAGAATTGGGTCATAGTCTGACACAGGGAAAGATCTATCTAGGACATCTGCCAAGAAACAGCCATCCCCTGGAGTTGCCTAGGGCAGTATGGGCAAGCTCCAGGGAGCAGAGTCTGTAGAGATTCTTCTTTGGTTCAAGAGTAAGTGAGATTTCTCCAGCACTGAAGATGTCCACAGAAGAAGGATTTTGGCCAAAATTTAATGAGTAGCCCAAGTGACTCTGAAAGACGCATGTCCCTATTTCCTGTCAAGATCTTTAAGCGAAGCAAAGCATACTTGCCTAGATTAAAGGCTGTATATCACAATTGGAGGTATCACTATTATTCAAAAATAAAAGTCACATATTCAGCAATTTTATTTCCAAAGTGAATGATGTGTGCTGCTTGTAAGTACAAGGCTCTGGCTTCCATATTTCCCTGAAGATGCTGTTATCTTTATACCCATTTGGTGGAGAAGACTGAAGTACAGAGATGTCAAGATATTTGGTGAAAATTACACACCTAGGAAATGAAAAAGTGGGAAGGATTGGATCAGAGACAGACGGCCCAGCTCTGGGGGCGAGGCTCGTATCCATTACACCTTCTTGTCTCTACAGTAACAATCTGGAAGCTGAAATACCAAGGCGTTATTTCCAATGCTTTAAAATACTATTTACACTACAAACTAGTCTAGGTGATTTTCTAAAAACAGGCCTTCACAGTTCTGCAGTCATTGCCAAGGCATGTAAAATGTGAGGCTTGGAGGATGTACTAAGAATTTGAAAATTGCTTTCAGATTGCTTTATGGAATGCCGTGGGAATAAGAGAAGTGGTTCCAGGTTCACTGTTATGGACCTTTGATATTCCACCAGCGCGTGAGAGGGAGGACGCTGAGGAAGTCTCTGACTTCACTTAGCCATTCCGTTAATCAATCCATGGTCCATGGTGCAAAAGCCAGCCTGGATGGATTTATGCTAAAAAATAATAATAGTAACGAGACTCAGAGAAGGTGGATTCAAATACTGCTCCCCTTGGGAGTGACTTCGTTCTCCTGGCCATTCCTTTTGAACTTTCCCATCTGTAGCTAAAGGATTTGGTTTGGCTGTTGGGACATCCAGGTTGTCACATTAAAAATACTACAATGATGATTACTTAATGACTTCCTAGCTCTTGCGTTATGCCTGCTCCGATCCAGGGTGATGAGCTCATTTCACTGGGCAGTCTGGGGCTGGCCGGCTGCCATCCCTCTGCAGGGGGGCTGGGTCTCTGCAGCTGGGGATCAGTTGGGGATCCTTCTCCTCTCTCCTCTTTCCCTCATCCTCTCCCTCCCTTCCTTTCCCTTTCCCTCTCACACAGTCCCTCAGAATGCTCCATCTTGCCTTTGACGGTAAGAACAGCTTGCTGACAAATGCCTGCTCAGGCAAGTCTAGCCTTCCAGAATGAAAAGCTGTTGTAGCCTTTGAGGTCTCAGAGGTGGTGCTTTGAGTCGTGCCAGGGACACTCAGTGTCTGCTGCAGCTCTGAGTTCACCGTGTGGCCCGGGAGCCTTGGCTTCCAGGAGGAGCGTCTCTTGTCAGCTGTCAGTCAGGCTCCAGCCTGTTCCTCCCAGACACTGCCTGGGCCACAGGGGGGGTGGCCAGCCTGTAAAAATGAAATAGACTTCAGTGGGATGCCTGAAATTCATTTTCTCCCTCGGATGCCTTCATCTCACTCATTTCGCTGTGTTTACAGGCCCACAGGTTTCCTGAGGGCAGCCATGATTTAGATTTACAGTTCCCCAGGCAGTCTGATTCTGAGGAAAAGTTATAACACCTGTAATGTATTACTGTCTCCTAGAGGAGTGAGGAATGTCAAGGGCCGTGGAGGTTGGCTACCCCAGTAACTGCAAACCACAGCACAGCCCTGAAAACATGCAGGTGGGCCGCACAAGTCCTGTGCTCTCCTGCTCCCTGCTCAGGAGCACAGGAGGGTCTGGGCTTTTTAGAGACAAGTTGGAAGAGGGGCTGAGGTAGCATCCATGGGTACACAGAAGTGCTCCTAGCAACAGGAGTCTTGCAGCCGTAGCCTGTACTGTGGTCAAGACAGAGAGAGTTCAGATTTGAGGCACAGAACTAGGGCAACAGAAACATCAGTGCCCCGGGCTGGGATGGGGAGAGAAGTTGCTGTAGGCGAACACCGAGGCTACCCCACAGAAGGTTACCTCTGTTATGGATCCCTTTGGCTGAAAATGTGCCTTCTCTTTGCTAAGAGAACAGAATCATTATGCTGAGTACTGGCAGGGTTGCCAAACAGTGCGAAGGGTCTAGGTGGAAGGCTGCAAGCTCTTGCCCTGCACGGTACCAGTTCAGCTTCCTTGAAGGCCCGGCTGCTGCTACACAGCTCTGTATCCAGCCAGGGGACACCTCCACACACACACCCCTTTCTATGTTGGCAGCTGGTGGGCATTGGCAGTGATGATGAACCGGGTTTCTTCTCCAGCTTGATTGTAGAGCAAGCTCTGGACACAGAGATCCGGAGGCTTCCTCATCCTTCTCCACAGTATCCTGTCCTCGTTCCCCAAGATAAAGTCGGCTCCACTCACCACTCTTAGCATGTCTCTGCTGCTTACCGCCCTGAGGGTAGAGCGTGCACCGAGATGCTTCTGTAGCCTCCCCTCCTGGTTTGGCTAGCTGGGAGGCCAAGGAGGTAGCATAAGCTGTCCCTGTGAGCCCCACAGGCCGCTGAAGGCTACGGAGGTGGTAAGGATCACTGGCCAGAAGCCTTCACTTATCTATATGGTAAAACTCACTTGCCATTAGTAAATGAATGTTTGCCTGCCATTCAGTGACTACATCTACAAGGCCTTGGAGTAGTAGCACAGCTACCAACAGTAGTGGTAGGCCATAGCCTCAGCATCTGCCCGGGCTCCTCTCTTAGCTCCAGTGTTTAAAGCATGCCCACGCTTAAGAGCTCAGGAA
Organism: Myocastor coypus; assembly: GCA_004027025.1. Classification (NCBI taxonomy): domain Eukaryota; kingdom Metazoa; phylum Chordata; class Mammalia; order Rodentia; family Myocastoridae; genus Myocastor; species Myocastor coypus. The sequence goes on from PVJA010006408.1 coordinate 43,217, forward strand.
ACAAAGAGACAAAGTGAACCCTGTGCTTTCACGTGGTGAACTAAATACACTGCTCTTTTAACATGTTTTGGGAAACATATCTCGGGAAGTCACTAAACCGCTCAGGTTAGGCTCCAGTGCACAGTTCTCCTCCTTCAGCCTTCCGGAGTGAGCGTTAGGACTACAGGTGGATGGCATCGTGCCCAGCAATAATTTGTTTTAAATTGTGCACACTGGTAGTACAAACAGATTTTTTATGGCATATTGGTAAGTAGCTACAACATATTTTGGGTGTTTTTATTCCTATTATCCCTGTCTCTTTCCTCATTCTTTCCTTAGATCCCTTTCTCTGGGAGACTGCCTTCTAGTTTTCTGTCCTCTCTACTTTGTTTTTAAATTTTTTAAAGATTGTTTATATAAAAGCATGGGACTTTTTGATGCTACTAATGACTGCCATTATCTGTGGTTGAGATGGAATCCAAAGGAAGTTTCAATTTGCATTTCTTTTTTTCTTTTCAATTTGCATTTCTTAAAGGCTAAAGATGTTGCCTGTTGGGGCCGAGGAGATAGCTCTGCTGTCTAGGGGCCTCTCTAGCAAGTGCAAAGACCTGGGTTCGATCCCTCGTGCCACATGCTGCACCAGCCCCACACCATGCCAGCCATTGAAACCGGGTATGGTGGTGCACATCCGTACTCCCAGGGCTGGGGAGGCTGAGACAGGAGGATCATTATGAGTCTGAGCTGAGCAACCAGGACCCGAACCAAATAAATAAATCTTTTAAAAAATATGTTGACCATTTCTTTTCTACATTTATTGCCCATTTCTACTTGTTATTTCAGTTTTTTTTTTTTTTTTTTTTTTTTTTTTTGTGGTACCAAGAATTGAACCCAGGACCCTGTACTTGCCAGGCAGGTGCTTATTCTACTGAGCTATCTCCCCAACCTCTGTACTTGCTATTTTGGAGAATGTCTATGCAATTTCTTTACCCATCTATTGACTGAACCACTGAGAAGTGTGCAGGGATTTACTTAGTTTTTTACATATTGTTGACATTAAGCCTGTGTCTGAGGATCAGTTTACAGATATCTTCTTCCTTTCTTTAGGCTGTCTTCTCACTCTGCCCTTTGTTTCTCTTGCTGTGCAGGGCCTCTTTTTAACTTAATGCAGCCCCATTTGTTGATTCTGTGCTAGTATTTCTTATGCTATTGGAGTTCTATTCAGGAACTCTGACTTTGCATTTTTAAAATTGATTCTAGATTGTATCATTATACATGATAAAGGAAAAAGAATCAATGACCCTTTAAATGTAAACATTTGATTCAGCATCAGCTATCAATATTTTTAAAAAGTGAAGCCCTTTGAAAGACCAATAATCGGCTTGGAGACCTCAACAGGTAATTTTACCTTGAGGAGAAGTCAGAGAACACATGTCAAGGTGTGTGAGAGATGTTCTAGTAACACTGGAATATCCTCAGGTCCTCAGCAAGCCTTGACCCTTTTGCCTTCTAGAAACCCTTCCCAGCTTCTCTTGATGCTAAGTGCAGCCTTGTGCTGGTCCTGTGGCCACCTTGCGTGTCTGATCTCCCATGATCCTGCAGGGGCATATTTCTGCCTTCTGCTGATGGATGCAGAGGAAAAGTTGGCTTCTTGCATCAGATGCAGACTGCAGGTACGAGCTGACCAACACTTATGCCATTTGACCTAACTAAGCTCTCTCCTTTTGCTTTTAAATTCTGGAACATGAAGGTGTGCAGCACGTATTAAATTTTTGCAAACTATGCTGTGTACTAGTGGTGGGGCACCTAGGGTATGTGGGCTGCAGTAGGCCGTTTGGATCATTGACAGCTCTAGAAGAGTCTCCTCTGTTTTAGGGTATTATTATATGAAAAGAAAACTATTTTAAAATCTGAAATCAATATTTTTCCTTTCTTAAACTCTAATTAGGTCATAAAATCAAGCTCCTCCAATAGTTAAGTAAGTAGGTGATTCCTCTTTCACTGGCATTTATTTTATTTTATTTTATTTTTTTTGTCTTTTTGAGGCAGGGTCTCACTATGCAGTTCAGGCTGGCCTTGAGCTCACTTTTGTAGGCCAAGCTGGTCTCGAGCTCACACCAATCCTCCTGCCTCAGCCTCCTGAGTGCTGGGATTACAGGTGTGTGCCACCACGCCCTGCTCGATTCACTGGCATTTATACTGCCTGTCTATAGTGAACTGGGCTCTGTTCTAGACCCTGGGAGCAGAGATGAAGGTTGAGTATGATATATGAGGTCCTTGCTTTTAAGACATTTTCACTTTAATGAGGAACACCAGGAATTTGGAAAGCAAGGAAGTAAGTAACTTAGGAAGTGATGTGTTGTGAATAAAATAAATTGGCTTGCTGAGTGATGGAGAAATGTGGCAGAAATTGCCAGAAGTGTCATCCTTCTTCTTGTGAACCCCTAGTGTTGTGGGATGGAACTGAAGGTCCTTCACATCGACTTTAACTTCAACCTGTTTTCTCTCTGAAGTTCTCTCTGACATTCTCCTAGGGTTTCAAGCTAAGCAGAACTTGTGTCTGGAGTCCCTTGGGGATCTGGGGGATCTCGGGAAACCCTCTCACTTGGTGCAAGAGACAGATAGGCCCAGGAGATCTGTGCTTCTCTGATGGGGCCCAGTAGCCCGGGCACAACCTGCTTCTAAAGAGGGCCATGGCTCCTCCTGGGTTCTCGGCCTCAGCTACGGCAAGCAGAAGAGCCAGCCTGGCTGGCTCACTTCCAGAGAGAGAACAATTTTATATTAGCTTGAAGAATAGAAACATGTCAAGAGACAAAAATCTGTATTAAGTTTACTCCCAAGTTTCCTCATTTTTTTTTTTTTTAATTTTAGGAGAGTGAGGTAAATGACAAGAAATTGAAATGTATTCAGATCCGTGACATGTGGTTTTAACCATAGGAAAATTTTCAAAGGTTAATATTTAGTTAAGCTCGATATGAAATTAAACAGAACATCTCATTATTAGGTTAATCTACATCAAATTTTAACCAGATTTGGAAAAGGCATTTTCATGGTTTAGCTTATTCATATAGTATTTATGGCATGTATGGATGATACAAGTAAACATTTTTAAAAGCAAGAGGAAATCGATGAGTTTTTGGATTAAAAATGGTTCAGGAGCTTTGTGCTTTGTTACCTGTTGGAGTACCTTGCCCAATATCGCTCCATCTTTTGTTGCTAGCTATCCTTTTCTTCTCCAGTCACCAGTCCTTTATTTTGGTTGAAGCAGTTCTGCTTGCCAAAGAAGGAAGGCAGAATCAGTCATTTGGATAAAGACCCACAGAAGGGCCTGCCAAATTACAGCTGCTAACACAAAGTAACTGTGCCGTAAAAGAAAGTGTGATTAAATTAGATGTTTTTTGCTTCCATTCAGTCCACTTTAGAACATTAACAATCTTAAGGAGAGCTTATCTTCTTTGCTTATATGCCATAAATAAGTAATTGAAATGATTTAGAGATATTCTAACTTTCTGTAGACAAAATTGCAAGTACGAATAAGAAGGGCTTACATTTATTGTAGGCTTAATATGGTCCAACCGTTGTGCTAAGCACTTTCCATGAATTATTTCCTTTAAAGATAAAGAAATTGAGGCCTGGAAGGTCATGTAAGTTACTTAAGTTTACATAGCTAGGAAGAGACAGATACAGGAATCCAATAATCCAAGGCAGCCTGGCTCCAAAGTCTATATTCTTAAATACCACATTCGCCTGAATGAAAGAACAGCAAATGTCAAGTGGTCCTTATGATGAAGACGGCATTCTGACTATCTGAGTGGGGGGAAATCCGTATTTCTAGACCGAAAAACAAAACCTCACTTTAATTTGCTTTCCATAGCTGAGGTCTTTGAAATGGCAGGTGCAGGATGGTGAATCTGTACCAGACTTATGAAAACAGACTGTCTAATCAGTTCTGAATTCTCCCTGTTGACTTTCCTTCCCCCATGGGCATGCTGTTTGGATTGATTTGATTTTTTTCTATACCATATTTGACTGTGGCCAGATCCCGTTTTACCTGGCCCTGTTCTCCAAGACACACCTGGTCCTGTGTCCTTTGAGGGGAGCATATCTAGAGAGAAAAGGATTGAGAAAGGGGTACGGGGCAAATTCCCTAAAGATTTCGCTTTGATTTTTGGTCTGTGAGATGTTACCACCATGATATCACTCTGGCATGGCTTAGGACAGAGACAGCAGAGTTTCTTGCTGTTCCTATATTAAGAATGTGTTCTCAGAAACAGCTGGTGTGTTACAAATGCAACGGAGCGTCTTGAGAAGTGGGATGATTGGGATCCCACTCCTAAGCACACATGCTGTCGATATTTGAGAGCTGGTAAGTGAGTGGCAGGAGGGAGTGTGACGGGGCCTGCGCAGGTTGAGTGTGAGAGCGGGAGCCAAGCTGCCTGTGCCTTAAGGATTTATGAACTTGTATCACTTGTCCAATTGTGGCCATAAGGGAACAGGGCAGAAAGTATTTTATATTTGTCAATCAATTTGCAGACCTTTAGAGCAAGACGCTGGCTGAAGAGAATGCTTTTTACCTATCTTCATAGACAGACACGGGCAGCATATGAGTAGCTGTGAGAGGTCATTCTTCATTTCTTTGGAAATAAGATAAATTACTGTGGGGTAATGCTTTGTGCAGTGAGATATTAGGAAAATAGCCTAACCCCAAGGTATATGTTGGTGGTAGATGCTATGTAATCTTTAAAAAAATGACTAACAAAAACTGAATAGTATGCAGTTTGCAATTCAGTTTTGCATTCATTGTTCAGTTGCTCTTCGAGAAATAGTTAAGTAGATGGGGCAAGCATTCCCACTGCCAACTTCATGCCAAAAACCTTAAGGGTTCAACAACAAACAGCAAACAGAAAAGATAGGAAACATGTCAGGAGCAAAACCAGGTGCTCATATACACAGGATGAATTAGATAATAGCTCTAAGAACCTCCAAAAGGTTTTTCACACTGAGAATAGCAATGTGAAACACTAAAACTATGCCTGGAATGCTTATCCTTCTGGTCTTTTAGATGTGTGTTGCTTCTAATGGAATTTCAGTGACTGGTTTACAAGAAAACAGAAAAGGATATCTCATGAGAATAAGAGACTAGGAAAAATGCCATAGGATTGGCCAGCTACAATTTTGTATATGCTTAGATTTCTGAATTTCTGTGTAAAAATGTGTAACTACTTTTATCATATTCTATAGAGATTTATTAGAATATCAATAATGGATGGAAAATACCAATTCCAAGTTAAGTCTAAGATGTTTGATACTCAGAAAGACAGTGATATTAAGCTCAAGTACCTATGCTATAGAGTAATAATATCACTAAACTTCTCTTATGGAGGGTTAAGAATGTAAGTTGACAGACCAAAAATTAGAGAAAATGAAGGCCTACAACGATAGCCAATATTTTGTCCCTAGCCCTTCAAAGTCAGTGAGGACTCAGGACATAAGAGAGGTGTACAAAATTTTCTGTTCAAGGAGATTATGGGGACACTGAGGAAAGAGATTGGTGATGTATAGTGTGCCTAAGGAGAGTCACCTAGACAGAAAGCATTCTCTCAGGCTTTCATGGAGATCAAATTGGTCAAGCAATGGCCTTGACTCATTCGGATGGCTGACACTGACAACAGTGCTACAAAGCAGTGTATATGGTTTCAAAGTAAATCCTGATAGGATTGGACTGACCTTCGGAGATATAAAAGTTACATGTTTTGTTATGCAGATATTACTTTAACTTGCCCTTATCCACCCAGCAGAAAAGTTTAAACATATGACATAAAATGTAAAGCTAGATTATGCTGAACTGTAAATGGCTTAAATCAACAGCTTCCGACACTGCCAGTTCTGCGAATAACCCACTATATTTATGGAACATTGGGCTATGTATGCAACAACTTTCTCTTAGTTCAGTAAGAAGAGATTTTTTATACCAATGATGATTAGAAAAATTATCATGACTATACCCTTTGCTCTGTATAACGAGTATAACAATATGCATTGTATCAATTATTGGGAATGTACTAGTAACGAGTTTTGAAACTGTCACATTGTTATTTCTTATTAAAATTAATAAAAAGTAAGAGTAATAAAAATAAAACAAAATGATACAAAAAACAGAGAAAGTAAAATACAATCAACTGACTTGCTGGTCTACCTCCTTAAGAAGTAGTGCCACTAGTTTCGGGATACAGGATACATTTGTCAAATAAAAAGACCTGTCAGAGTTTTAACATCTTCACTGAGATGCAACTCAACTATAAAATGATTCACCCATACATAACTTAAAGTTCTGTGACTTCTAATAATAGACAGACTTAGGTAACTACTGCCAAAATCAAGAGCAAAACATGTGTAAATTTTATTTTATTTTTTGACTCTGTATTTTATTTTTTATAATAATTTATTACTTTTAATAAGAGAATACAATATGAGAATTTCAAAACATGTTAGCGGCACACTTGCAATAATTGACACACTGCATATTGTTGTCCTTAAAAAAGTTATACAGAGCACAGGGTACAGATGTAACAAATTTTCTAATCAATACTGATTCAGAAAAAAAGGAAAAAAAAGAAGTTTTCTTCTCTTTGAACTAGAAGGAAGTAGTTGTATACATAGTCCAATGTTTCATATTTGCAGTGGGTTACCGGTGAAACTGCCGATGTTGAGGTCTGTTGATTTAAGCCTTTTATGGTTCACCATACTAATCTAGCTCTGCATTTTATGCCTCATAATTAAGCTTTTCTGCTGGGTGATCAAGGGCACGTTAAAGCAAGACCTGTCTAACAAAACTTTCATCATTTGTATTTTCCAAGGTCAAATCTCCTCAGGATTAACTTTGGAACCATATATAGTGCTTTGTAGAACTGTTGTCAATGTCAGCCATTGGGATGAGTCACGACCCTTGCATGACCAGTTTGCTCTCTGTGAAAGCCCAAGAGAATGTTTTACTCTCTCTAGGCACACTATACTTCATTTATCCCTTTCCTCTGAGGTCCCACAATCTCCTTGACCTGTAAAATTTAAAAGGCAGAAGAGAAGGCAGTGCCATTCATCTGCCAGCTTTCATTGTTACTGTGGGCAAGCATGACTGTGCAATCTCTCAGTTCCTTCCCGGATGGTTTGTAATGTCCGGTCTAGAGCTTCTTGTGTGGCAAGAGGTATATTTGGAGCAGTAGCAGTGGTACATCTCTGATTTCTTGATTGACCCTCTTAATCATGATAGAAGTTGTGTCTTTCTGAGAACATTATTCCCATAGGCATTTATGGACATCATTTTTATTGTTGTTGATATAGACAGGGTCTACACAGTTCAGATTGATAGTGATCCTCCTATCTCAGTGGTACCAGGGACCAAACTATGGTCCATATGTTTGCCAGGCAGGTGCTTCTGCCACCTAGCTGGAAATTTAATTTAGATCCAGAGTTTCTAATAATTTCATAAACTTCAGTTCCCTGTACTAATTATTTTGCAGAGTAAACTAAGTAGAATGATTGATTTGTTACAAAAATAAACCAGTTTGAACCCTACTTTTGTATCTTTAACTTCAAACTGCTCACTAATCTTCTCCCACCATGAAAGGTACTATGATCTAAACTGAATTCACGACTTGCGTTTGCCAGCATTACTCTTCTTCTGATTCTCTCAGTGAATTGCTCTATCAAGGATGCACTTACCCAGCCAGTATCCTTGGGCCCATTCAAACCTCTCTTATGGGCAACCCTAAACAAAACATGGCTTATACCTACAATGGGAAATTGTTGAAAAATGAAATTTCTGATGCATGCTACAACAGGCAAACTGGCAAGACAATATGTTAAGTGAAATAAACAGATACAAAAAGACAGAGTGTAGGATTCTACTATGTAAAATGTCTAGAATAGTTGAAATTCATAATGACAGAAATAGAGTAGTGACTATCTACTGCAGGGGTGAAGGGTGAAGAGCCATTGTCTAACAGATACAGGCTTCAGATTAGGGATGACAAAAAGATTCTAGAAAAGGATGAAAAGGATGTCTACACAGCGACATTAATGTGCTCCTATATGAATAGTTAAAACGGTCAACTTTGTGAACATATTAGTATGTTATATTGAATACATATTCAACACATTGAACATTCATTTACTATATAGACATATTATATGGAGCACATACATATTATACTGAATATATATTGTATGTGTATTTTGTTTATTCATCAGCTGACAGTCATCTGGGTTGGTGGCAAAGGAAGCTAGGGTGGCTCCAAGATTATTGGCTGGGTAAATGCACCCTTGTAGGACAACTCACTGAGACAAGAGTATCAGGAAGAGGGTAATGCTGGTGAATGTGAATAATGAATTCAATTCAGAGCATGTTGATTATATATACCGAACTTATACTATATTAAGTTGAATATTTTTAGTATCTTAATTCCTCTAAGTTAATAAGTTAAAATTAAAACTTCATCAGTAATTTGAAGATATGGGAAGGTGAGGCCTCTGGAAGAAAATAAGGTCCTAAGAATGGAGCCCTAACCAATGGCATTAGTGCCCTTGTGCAAGAGATCCCAGAGAGCTAGCCAATCTCTCCCCGCATGGGGCTAGGGGCACAACTAGAAGGTCCTGTTTATGAACCAGGAAGCAACTTCTCACCAGATTCTAAATCTCCTGTGTCTTGATCTTGGATTTTTCAGCCTTGTGAATTTTGAGAACTGAAACCACCTATACTATGTATTTTTTCCCCCAATGCCAAGCAGACTAAGATGACAACTATAAAATAAAATAGGCAACCCCATTCTGATCAGGATGCATGAGTCCTATTCTGAGACCACCCATCATAGACATACACAATTAACTGCACATTATCCTTTCCTGGGACTCAATGCCCTTAAGTTCTGGTGAAAAGTGTGGAGTAGAAGCCTGACAGTTCCTCCTACCCTTAAAATTATTTGCCACCACTTGGAAGATTCAGTTCTTTTCATCTAAAGGCCTGTGTCAATGAATACGCCATAGAAAATCTGCCATATCACAGACCTGAGGAGAGCTTGCAGAGTTTCTCCCACAGGTTCATGGGGACCAGGGTCAGTAGAATGGTCTGGTTAATTGTTGGCCAAGTACAGTGTTTCTTTTATGCCCATAGTAGGTAACAAATGGAAATGGATATTTACCCAGAATTCAATTAACTATTCACTCATCCAATATTCACTAAGTACTTGCTGTCTAGTAGGGACTTTAGTAAGTGCCCAGAGTAGAGATATCAGTAAGATGTATGTGATTCAGAGCATTTACGCCATAGGTAGAGATACTTGCATATTAACAAGTGCCAAAGATATTCTACATTTAAAAAACAAAATAAATATGTGTACATAAATTATGTTATTTATAGAGTGACATATTATGGCTTTGAGAAAGAAAACATCACAGAGTTTAATTTTTAGCCAGTTGTGAGAAAGGAGGACCAAGTGAAATTGGAAAGTAACTGATTTTCTTCCTCCTTCTGGAGTCCCCTTTGATCATGCTGCCCCAGCATGGTGCAGCAGCCAGAGTGTAAGGAGAATTCAGAAAAGATTGCACACCCATGGTGTGCTAACTGCTACAAATGGCATTGTTTCTTAAACCTGATGTCTTCTGGTGAATTCTCATAAATATGGTTTCTCTTAATGTCCTTTAAAGACCACCTTAGGCAAAGATAAAGTATTCCTCACAGTGTGCTAGTCCCTTAATAGCTTTGCCAGTGTTTGCTGTTCCAATGTCAACAGTTATTACATAGCTTGGCTTTCAAGGTGGGATTAAACCTCTTTTGTTCTTGGAGTAATAGGAAAAGCAAGTAGAGTGTTACTGTGCTCTTTGGAATCCCATTGAAAAAGAACGAGGTCCTGCCAGGTCCTGTCATGGAAAAAGAAAGCAGACAGGAGAGGTAAAGAAAATGACCCTGGAAGGGAAGGGCTGGCAAGTTGCACTGGTCACAGAACAGATAGGTAGCGCCAGAGGTCATTGTTCTGGATGGTGTACTACAGTTGGCCGGCAGCACCCAGCCGGTAGGAGGTAGAAGGGAACCAATTAATTAAAGAATGTCAAACATGCTGTCAGAGTATAGAGAATAGAAAATAGAATGGACTTTATTTGGTGTAACCAGTAGGGGAAGAATATTATTATACTGAACTTAGAAAAATGCTTTTTCAAGAAAAAGTGTTTCAACACGGTTAGAAGACAAATTGCTTTTTAAAATTCTGGCTGAAATAGAGTATAACTAATGTCTTCCTAAAACAAAACAAAACAAAACAAAAACAAAAAACAAAATCAAAAAAACACCCACATTCACTGAATGCATACCACATGTCAGTTACTGAGTGGAGACTCCTGGGTGTGTTCCCTGACATTCCCAGTGGGCACCACCAACACTAGGGTCTCTGTAGAGTTGTACAGCACTTCAGCCTGGTGCCACTCCATGTACAGTACCTTATTAACAGTGAAATCTCTGTGAGAAAAGTGTTCTTTTTACACACGAAGCAACATCTGGTTCTTACATCTGGCTCCACCATATACCGTATTAAGCTTGTATGGTACTTAACCTTTTCTGACTTGAGATTCTACCTTTACCCCCAGTACCCCCTGTTGAATGCCTGGCAGCAGCCATTGCCTGATGAAAGGCTTCCACAGAAACAAAGGCTAAGGAAATAGTTTAAATGTATCTGTGCTTCATTCTTCTAAGCACAATGACGACAAAGACAAAACTCGGGTTGACTCTTTTCCTTCCCAAAAGCTTTCTTCCTTGAGCCTTCTCAAACTCTCTTCCCTCTTCCTTCCAAACACCTACTTTCAAATTTTATTTTCATGTGAGGATATAAAATTTCTGGGAGCCTTTTAGGGATGTCAAATCTCTCAGGACCATGAGCATTTTAACAGAGAGCAAAGCATTGTCCTGGGTTATCTGAGCAGCTGTTATTTTGTTTCTGGAAACCATGGACACTTACCTGGGAGAGTTCGTGTACCAGGCTTTTTAAGAGCCCGTCTTTGGCCTGACATCTTCATCTGTGTCTGCTTCCACAGTAAGGCTCTCATATATATAATCTCAGCAAAGGAAGAAGCTTTGGTGAATGTGAGTTCAACATATATGGTTCTGATTCTACATGTAGGCTGTCCTCTGTAGCATCTTTGTGTTGAGCTATCTTTGGGCTTCAGCATAAAGCTAAATGTGTAATTCAGAATGAAAAAGATGAGAAAACAAGAGCTGGCTCCTCTATGCTCATCTAGAAGAACTTACTCTCCTACTTTATTGTCATGCCTTTTTCATTGTTCGATTCCCATCAGGGACAGGAGAAGCTGTCATTACACTGGGCTCCCAATCCTAATCTAGTCACACTGACTCATCACTAATGTACACAGCTTCCTGCCAACTGATCTTGCAATTGCTGAAATAAAAATGAAGTAGTTGTCCTTTACAAGAGTATTGGAAATGTCTACTGTCAGCAAAAATAAGGAAAGTACAGAAGATAGATGCTTAGGCTTCAGGTTATAAATTGCTGATATGGGGAAGAGAATAATCAGCCATGGTATCTCTTCATGCTCTCATGATACCAGCAAGTGGTCAGCTATTTCACTTAATTGAGGCTATTCTTGATTAGACTTTAGTAATAACTTCTCATGTACCCCCTGTGGGTATCACTGGTACTCATTTTAGTCATCCCTCCAGGGATGATGGGTGCTCCTCTCAGGTTGTTATCTGTCCTTCAGAGAGCTTGGTAATAGGTTTTTCTTTTTTTTTTTTTTTTAACTTTCTTGAAAAAATGAAAAATGCTAGAGAGGACAGGTAGTAGTCACTGAGCAGTAATTATGCACTTGAGCTTCTGTATTTTATTTGAAGACTTCATTAAATCACATAAATATCCTCTGAGGTTAATTTATTCTTTCCATTAAACTGTTGGCTCCATACATCCTACTATACTTACCCTAGTAGTTCAGTATAAAAGGCAGAGATGTAAAATGACGTTCCTCATTTCAAGGTCCCCTAATCACAGCTCCTATACTCAGGCCCAGGCTTAGAATTTCCTTCTATTCTGTGTAATACGAGAAAATTAGCAGGAAGTTCAGTTTTGGGGGTAGTATATTTAATGATTCAGTTCCTGGTCTTTTTCTCAATCTGAAGACCATCTCAAGTCAAAAGTAAATATAAGAAAAGCTATAAACCACCTGTCACAGCACTGGGAAAGACTTGATTATATTGGTTTCTCCTCACTTTGGATATAAGAGGTTCTGAAGCCCAGAAATAGACTATATGTACAGCATAATACAAAGAATACAGCTCAGCTTAAAAACCAGGACTCAAAGGCCTCTCTTGTTCAAGCACCTATTTCTGAGCACACTTAACATTTCTTTCCCTGAATAGTTCCATGGTCTCCCACCTGTTACTCTCAGAGTTGAGAAGGGGTGTGAATTTTAGGGGTGGGCTTAGAAAGAATCATCAGGAAATGAAAAGATCAAGTTAGCATCCAAGATATGCAGAACACAATCAACCTCAACACATCCATTGCTGACAGTGGAGTTGGCAGTGCAATTGCTAGCACACAATCTCATGCTTGTTTTGATTTATCCATTGTCTGAAAGATGATCCAGAAGTTGGGCATTACTTCTAAATCACCAGGTTTTTCATTGTAAGTGACAACCTTTGCATTTTATTAGCATGGTCTACTTTTTAATAAGCCTTTATAGAACCTATATATCATAAAAACATCATTAAAACATTCTTCTCTACTGGTTATAAATTGTCTTGATGGTGCTGTGACTACATCTCCCAGCAAACTTTTGATAGAATGAACTTCAAGATATAGCATGTCATTGTCACAGAAGAAGGATGATTTTCAGCCTAGACTGATTATTCTCTGGGAAAAAAGGCACAGGTTGGCATAATAAAGAGAGACAGGTAACTGTAGTATTGTAGCAGAACCTGATGAACTTAGATGTTATACTCTGAAAAAAAAATATTCAACTTCTGCCGGGCGTGGTGGCTCACGCCTGTAATCCCAGCACTCGGGAGGCTGAGGCAGGAGGATTGGTGCGAGTTCGAGACCAGCCTGTGCTACAAAAGTGAGCTCAGGGCCAGCCTCAACTGCATAGCGAGACCCTGTCTTAAAAAGACAAAAAAAAAAAAATATTCAACTTCTCTGAGCCTCTTCTTTATCTGTAAAAGCAAATGTGTCTTCTCTAGCCCACAGGATTACTCTGAAAAGCAAATAAGATAATGCCTGTGAAGTCATTTCTGGAGACTAGGGTATTTTTTTCTTCAGAAAGCAGATTCTAAGACAGATTTTGGCTTGCATAATGTTTATTATAGAGTGGCCTTGGGATCGCATCCCTGGAAGAGCAGAGTAAGAAGCCCTATAGGGCCAGGGTGAAACCTAGCAGTTGTGCATCCCACTCACAACCTCATCTACTCCCTGTGAGAAGACGTAGAGGTAACATGGGCTGTCAGCCTTGCCTCAACTCTTGCTGACCAGGCCTGTGTAGCTGGCACCAGTTAGCCACTGAAGGTTAGTTGCTTGAGGAGGAGCTGTCAGCTTGGCCTAGGTGGCTCTGCAGTGAGCCAGTGGTGGTGAGTCTCAAGTAAAGTCTCTGAACATGAGCCAAGTCAGACAAACTCAATCAAGCTGCAAGACACACTGTCTGGAGTCCAAGTCAGTGCAGTGCAATCCTTCTTCCCATCAGAGACCTCCCAAGCCAGGACCAGCATCTTCCATATGGAACAGGCTAGGGTGTTCCAGCTTGGCATTTTCAGCATAGCAAGACCCTGTCTCAAAAAAGACAAAATAAATAAATAAAATAAAATAAATAAATAAATAAATAAAATAAAATAAAATAAAAAATAAAAGCTCTTGAAACACATGGTCAGCTATGGTCACAGCAATGAGCCCATGTTGTTGGTACCAAATCCTGTCTTAGTCACTTTTCTTTTCTTGCTGAGGTAAAATACCCAATGCTCAAAGCTGAAGGGCAGAAAGCTTTCTTTAGCTCGCAGTTTGTAAAAGTTTCAGTTCACAATCAGATAGATGGCTTCATGGCAGTGTGGCACATGGCAGAGGTGCAATCGTACATGGCAGTGGAAGATGGAAAAAGCAACAAAATGCAGCGGAGACAGACACAAGCCTCCTCTTGGTGTCCCGTAGATGGTATACAGGCTACCTGCCCTAGCGCAGGTATAGCATTCACACCCTTATTCCCAGCCCTGGGACATGACTCAGTCACAAACACTAGAAATTCAATTCCCATGATGGCATGAAGCTCTACAGGACCACCTAGGTGGAAACCATAACAATAGCCATTGAGGTGGACAGCGCTTCCAGGGTTGCATGGCGTTCCCTTTTCTTTTAGGAAATTTAAACAAGAAAGACAAGAAAAACTACAGTACCTGGTGCTGGAACTGTTCTCAAGAACACTCTTAAGAACCCCCTACCACATGCATATCAAACAGAAGCCACTGAAGTATGAAAATGTTCCATAGAAACAAGAACTGTGAAGAAGTATAAATATTTCCATACTCTGCTCATCTAAGCAAAATGCTGATAGAGACAGAAATTATCACTCCTCCCCGCTTTTTTTTTTCTTTTTCTTTAAGTTGGAGCTTTCTCAAACTCCCTTCTCCCCCACTCTTTTATTTATTTATTTATTTATTTATTTATTTATTTATTTATTTTTATCTTTTTGAGACAGAGTCTTGCTATGTAGTCCAGGCTGGTCTTGAGCTCACTTTGTAGCCCAGGCTATTCACAGACTTGCAACAATCCTCCTGCCTCAGCCTCCCAACTACTGGGATTACAGGTATGTGCCACTCTCTCCTTTATATCTGCTCCCAATTCTTTTTTTTTTTTTTTTTTTTTTGTCAAGCCACAAGGTTTCTGAAAACTTTGTTTGGTCATCTATCTCAACATCTGTATTTAACAGAAGTATAATAGTTTCTTTTCTTCCAGCCTTGTCAGTATCCATTTCAGAATCCTCTCACTTCTCCCTGAAATTCTGCTCACCATGGTTGCCAACCTGGTGTGGTGCCCAGATCCTGATGGGTTGCAATATTTGGCTCCACTTCCCTTTCAAGTCAGGGCTGTTTTACCTGTGTATTTATTTTTAGCGCCAGGCAAGGGAGTTACAAGAGGCATACAAATGTACCTAAATTCTTTCCTGCCCCCATTATGGAAAGGTAGCCCGCTGATAAGGGTCATTTATCCCCACAAAGATAACATCTCCTCTTCTTTCCTACTGGTCACTATGTGCAAGATTCTTGAAGTGAACAGATAGAAGCTTTACTTTACAGCTCAACGAATTCTACTTATATTCTTTGCCTGAAGTGCTTCCCCTTGCGTGACTGCTAATCCCTCAAAGCTCGGTGTTGTGAGGCTTTAAGGGATAAATTACATCAAGAGCGATTGTGACAATCATTCTTCATTCTACTGTTTGAATAGGCTTATGTATTCTAATCATTGCGGACAGAACTTTAAATAACAGAGCTTTTGTTCAGGGTATCTACCATGTTTCGGAGCTGGGCACATATTCCTTGTGAAGTGTCCTACCTTTTCTTCAGCCAGGGCTTCTGCAAGCCCCACCCACATAGAAATTTCTACATGCTAAGATATGTTACACAATCAGGGAACCACAGGATCTCCACTCTCTTGGCAGATTTACTATATGAGGCTTTATGGTCTAGTTCTCAAATATACATGACCTTATGCTGGTGGATTGGAACACTGTATGTCTTGCTTGTCTGTAGGATATAAACCCAAGCCCACACTTGAGATATGTGTCTGTTTTGGTTAGAATGACTGTCTTTTCACGATTGACAAGTCAATCTGCTGCCAAGAGACCAACTGGTTTCTTCAAAGAATAGTATCATATTAGAAATTCTACTGCTTTCCATTTGTTCTAGTTTGGACACACAGTGGTAATAAGATTTTGCTTGCTTGTTTTTGAGACAAAGTATTATTTTTTAAAAAGCAAAAGAATGTCCGTTTCTGCAATGGATACTTGACTCAATTCCCCATGATGTCAAAAGCAAGGTGACTAATAACAGGGATGATTGACATGTACTAGCCAAGTCATTTCATCTATTTGGTTGCTATGGTCTCTGCTGCCATAGAAACTTTATGGGAGGCATGGCATGCAATGCAAAGATTTTCATGCTTTGAGCCTCCTCCTGCCATGCATATGCCACACCTAGTCCCCAGTCTCTTCTCTGTTTGATGTATGGCAACTACCCCAGGAGATGGATACCAAGGGTAGATTTGGATATGTTTAGAGTTGAGGGCTCAGCTCATACCTCAATACCCATTCTATGACCCCTTTACCAGCTAATATCTGTGCCGGTCTTGGTTGCTTCTCTGGTATGGTGAGCCATATCTTTAAGCATGAGGGATGTGAGCAGCTGGAGTGGAAGCTATTCTAGGTTATGAGAAGAATGGAAGATCAGAAGTGCTCCTGAGTGTTCTGCCCTCTAGGAATAGTTTTCTCTCAACAGTTTTTCTCTTTTCTATTTTTTAAGACTAACTTTAAATTAGAATATAGTCAAGAATTTTTCCACTGTGACATAGAATAAGCTAATCCACAAGATTGAGGAGAAACATCCTATGGCAGAGTAGGCAGAAAGCAGAAAAGGATAAGGGAGAAAGGAAGGAGTTAGGTCCTTCCAGGGCATCCTCCTATGTCTCATGTTCTCCAACCAGGCATCGCTCCCAACTTACATTCAACTATAAACTCTCAGTGAACAAATACTCTGATAAGTATCATAGCCTTCTGACCCTGTCACCTCCCAAGAGCTTTACCTATGGAAGCACAAAACTCTGGGGAACCCCTAGATGTAAGCCATAATAATCTTACAATGGATCTTCTTCTCCTTGCTCCACTGGCAAGGAATTTTGCCTACCTGCCCTACATAGTAGCAGTTGTGAACTGAGATAGTGATCCTTGTACAACAATGACAGATGACACAGGAGTTGGTTCTCTCCTTAGCTGACTTTTCCCTACGACATTGTTTGTATTTCATACCAGGAGTTACACTTGCAATGTCGAGTATGCTGTGTTTGGGCCTGCCTGACATCATAACATGACAGATGTGCCATAATCTGGTTCATAGTAGGTTGTTCAAGGTCCATAGCCACTTGGTCCCCCAAAGTCAACCGAGAAGAATGATGATTAGAACTCCTGAGTGCTCTTCCCACTAGGTATAACTTTCTATTGGTGTGTCAGAAATTGTTTCTCAAAAAGTGCATAATTCTGAAAATAAGTAGCATAGTTTTGATCCAGAAAACTAGGCATCTGTATTGTTGTTCTCCCATGGGGGCTTACAGTAAACTCCACAAGGCATCTTTGCCCTTCTATTACTTCTAACATCCTAAGGTCCTCAGAGTCCCCACTTGCCCCTGATCCTGCTGGACAAGGTTCTTTTCTACTGTGGTCCCACTACAATCTGCAGCCTTCTTTGCACCCAGTGTCCCTATATATGGAATATGATGCCTCCAGAATACATGCAGAGTACTAGAGGTGCTCTGCATCCTTTGTGGTGGGAAACAGATGTCACATTACTTGAATTTTACTTTGGAGTTTCCATTCCATGAATACTTGTAACCACTGAAGCCTCCTAAGTTTTACTAATGTTTCAGGTGTTACGGTCTTTATTGGATGTAACTATATGCCAGAAGACATAAGCTTTACTTCGTAAAGTTTGCCATTCTGGGTAAACTTCTACATCAATAGGAAAAAAGCTTTGTTAAAAAGAAAATTGATAGCCTTTCCTATCTAATTCAATAAGAAGGTCATCAAAATAGGTGTTGGATGCAATACTCTGCCCAATATGCAAATGATCCAGTTCTTTACAAATATATTATAATGGAGGATGGAAAGATGTCAGTTTTTCATCATGAGGAGAAAAAACCCTTGCCCACAATTTATAGGAAGAGAGAAGTTTATGTTGACTCATGGTTTTCAGATTTGGTCGGTACTCAGTTAATTCTAAGGCAGGAAGGACATGGCATGAGTATCTGGCAGAGGAAAGCTGCTCGTGCGATGGCTGCCAGGAAGGAGAGAGTAAAGAAAGGAGCTAGGGAGAGAGACAGACCCTTCCAGGCCACACCCACAGTGACCCACCTTCCATGACCAGGCACTACCTTCTAATAGCATATTCAGCTATGCATCTATCTGTGGATTCATTTATTGATGCCTACAGAGCTCCCATGATCCAATCATCTAAAATCCCTACCTCCGAACACATGAGCCTTTTGGAGGACATCCTAGGTCTACACCATAACAGAACAGTTGTAGCCCGTAGGACAAAACCATTAGTGCATATTCATATTCATTTCATGTGAAATTCAAACTGTCATTGATATTCTATTTAATAGGGAAAGAAGATAAAAAAATCTATGAAATCAATGGCCATATACTGCATACCAAGGGTCATAGGTATCTGCCTTTCTAAAAAATTACATCTGGAACAACAGCTGCAGTTAAAAATACTGTGCAGCTCTGTTTGGGAAAAGTGTCTTGGTATCATCTAGGATGCATGTGGCTTCTTTGGTGGCCAGACTGGGAAATAAAACGAAGATGAGATGTCCATAATCATTCCCACATCTTTAGATGTCATGTATAGCAGTATCTTTTGCGATTTCCCACATGTAGTATGGTTTTTATCTATTCTTTTATACTGAGTAAAAAAAAAAAAATAGAAATTTCAGGAATCTCTATTTGTCTATTCCATTTAGGAAGTCTTTTCCCTACAAGCCAAAGGATCCACTATTGGGACTGTGCACTATGGTAATACACTGTGTATAGCCAATTCTTTCTTTGGAGAATTGGAAACAAAATCTCTAAACTTACGAATTTGAGGGCATAATGTGTCTTCTCTGAGTTACAACTAATCCGGGGTTCAAGCACATTAACCAACCCTTTTACAAGAGGGCAGTATTGGTATTTTAGGTCTCCAGCTAATCTGCTGTTGTCTGAATTATTGTAGCTATCCAACATTCTTATGTAGAAACCGAACACCAAGGTGATGGTATTAGGATGTGGTAGAGGCTTTAAAAGGTTCTTGATTTTCTTGTAAAGGAGCTGGAGGGAGGATTATTCCCTTCTGCTATATGAAGATATACCAGAAAGTTACCATCTGTGGGGAATAGGCACTTGCTAAACACTGAATTGGATGGCACCTTGAGAAGGGAATTCTTAGTCTCCAAAGCTGTGAGTGATTTAAGTTACATTAGAGCAGCCTGAACATACTAAGTCATTGGCCCCATAGGCAATAGTTCTAAAAATGCATGGATAGCTCCCTGCTCCTAGTGTTCAGTGACCTGAGGAAATGGCTAAGATTCCTTTGGTGAATGAGTGAGTGAATCATTAGTATGAATACTTAGAACTGAGTAGCATGGCCATCCTTCCCTTGGAATAGTCCCCTTTCCATCCAATGGATACTATATCCAAACACCGGTAGGGGTGTGTGAGCTATTTAACTTCCAAGCCCTAGCCTGATAGCTTTACTTCTGGAAAATCTTGGTGCCAATGGGTCTCTCTTGTGTTATTTAGAAAACAATTCTGAGATAAAGGTGCTTATTAGGGGATTTCCGTCCAAACTTCTGGGGTGGGGGTGGGGGTAGAGGGAGTGTTGTATGCTATGTGTCAGTGCTAAAAGAAATGATGAGAAGACCAAAGAAGGTAGCTCAGAGGACCCACTGAGATTCGTCCCTCAGGGAGCAAAGAACCCCAGAAGCAACTCAGCTTTGTTTTGGCTAGTGAGTGTGATCTTGTGCATAATCATTTTAGCCAAGGAGGGCCATGTGCATAGTAATGAACGTGACCATGATCTCCAGTGGCCTCCACCCTTTCCCCATTACTAGGTTCATACAGATGTTAGCAATTAACATTCCAAACCAGGGAGAAAGCAACAAACAGAGAGGCCACAGGTGAAGCTGCTATCTATCACCTGGAGTCCCAGCTTTCTAGGATTCCCTTATCCCAGTTCTCTGGGATTGTCAGTAACAGACCACAGCTATCCCTAGGCTTTGTTCATTGCACCCCGTTTCTTGAGATGCTAATTAGGCTACAGGGAGTCATCACATCACAACATGGCCAACCCCAAGGAGCAGTTTGAAGCCCCTAAAGGCTACATAGCATTTGGCTGAGATGGCTGGGCACCTACAACAGGAGCCTTCTGCTCTTGGCTGGAGGTCCTGGTCCCAGGAAAAGTCACAGTTCAGGGGAGGTAGCTTTGGAGATGAAGCAATCTCTACGGGAAATGATGGCTTGAAGTGTTTTGCTGGTTGTACTTGCTGCATCTAGGAGGACAAGTTCAGCAGCAAAGAGGAACTGGACCCCTTCCTCCAGTGTTCACAATTAATACTGAAATATTATTACCCCTTGTCCTGGGGCTATCGCTCAGCAGTTCAAGCAGCTTCCCGGAAGGCACAAGGTCCTAAGTGTGATTCCCAGTATGTATGTATGTATGTACGCATGTATGTATGTATGTATGTATGTATGTATAAATAAATGAAATTATCCCAGCTCCCCTGCCACCTGGGCCATCATTCCTCACTTCACCTTTCAAGTTAAGTTTTCCCTTGCCACATTAAAGCTTGCCCATCTTTATTCTTTTCTATTAAATCAAAATAGTGACCCTTCTTCCATGTCAATTTCTCAGCATTTTTGAAGAGCTAAAAGGGGACCATAGATAAGAAAAGGCTTCACAGACTGTAAATGCTACGAAATATTAATATTATTACCTTTAAAATTATTTTTTTGTCTTTTTGAGACAGGGTCTCACTATGCAGTTCAGGCTGGCCTTGAGCTCAGCTTTGTATCCCAGGCTGGTCTTGAACTCACATTGATCCTCCTGCCTCAGCCTCCCAAGTGCTGGGATTACAGGCGTGCACCAGCACACCCAGCTCACTTTTAAAATTATTAAACACCAAGAACTGTTTGTTTAAAATAGTATGCAGGAGAAAAAACATAGTCCCTAGTTCACTTGTCTATTTTCTGTTGGAATTCTGAGAGACGGAGGCAGGAGGATCACAAGTTCCAGCCCAGCGTGGACAACTTGATGATTTAGTAAGAACCTGCCTCAACCTTTCTACTAGTCTATTGAAAGGAACAGTTAATGCTTAAATGATTTTCTTTGTTAAAGTTTTGTTTGACTTTTACACTTATATCTGGCAAGCTGAATAAGTAATTTGAAGACAACAATATACAATATCATAGTTGTTGAATGCCTGTCATTTTGTTTAGAGAAATTCTGTATCACTTCTAATGTGCTTTGTTTTGTTTTTTTATTTTTATTTTTTTACTTTTTAAAATTTTCTTCGAAGATAATAATAAGATAAGGGCTAGGAGTCCTAGGGTTCAGGACCTAGAATTCCAAAAAGCAGCTTTTCTTCGAAAACTGGCTTGTTCATCTAAGTTGATTATGCAGATTTGTGACCTTGAGAATGATGTTTGTGCTGCACATGGTCTTCTCAAAAGCCTCTTGAATGTTAGAAAACCATCATTATCCTCTACCCTGGGACTGTAAAACCCTCAGGGGCAAAGATCTGATGCTCCATCAAGGAAGGAGGAGTGAATCCTGGCACTATTCTGCCAAATGATTCCATTTGCTGGACCCTATTTTTGGTTCCAGACCAGCTGCATGAAGTTGGTCAGTGAGGTCCTGCCACACCCAGGTTAAACAGTAGGCTCTTCGTTTGCACAGTGGGTGTTTTCATGGTTTCTTTAAGAGGCAGGAAGGCTAAGGCTGATTAGCACTCTGGATCCATCAGAGCCACACAGAGCCTGAAGTGGTTTCTGACTTCATTTCTTAGAAAAAAGTAACTGTATCTAAAGAGCATCAGTCTGTAAAAGCACAAAATGAATACATCATGTTCATCTTCACTTGGGAGTTGGCAAACTACAGTGAATATTTTTCCTGCAACAAATCAGAGACTAAGCCAGACACGGAACCCCCAGCCTGCACCTGTGTGTGGCAGCTCTGTCTGGGGAGTAACCTTGATGATCTACAGTGCTGCCTCTTTCAAAGAGGAGCCTCAGAGGGAGGAGAGGAATGTCTGAGGGTTTGTCTGGGGAAAAATAAAAGAAATAATTGTCCTGAAAAAAAAGGAGAAATTGGTATTTCACTGACAACCCAAGTTGCACAGGAACACTTTAAACTTCTGGGGCTGGTATCCTTCATCTGAAAATCACCAACTTGTTTGAAAATCCCTCATCTGGGGATTTGGTTGCCTGCAATTACACAGCCTAGAGCTGAAGGTGTCTAGATATTCGTATGTCCTCAGTGTGGTGTACTACGGCACTTTGGTGGGCTGAGGCCGGAATTCCCCTCACTGAACTTTATATGGGAAACAACTGAAGAAAAGACCCATTTTTCAACATACATTGTGAGTCACCTAGGAGAAGGATCTGTGTGGAAATGGGGCTTTGTATCATTATTCAAACGGGCCCCAGGGTGTATGGTCAGGGAAGGATTCCCCAGAGGAGACACCTAGCCACTCTGCACACCGCCACAAGCACAGGCTGTCTTAAGGCAGAGATGGAATGTTCCTACCAGAGAGCAACATGAGGGCCATGAGGTAACGAAGTCAGGCATGAGTGTGCCGCTGTGGAAGATGAAGCTGTGACCCTCCTTCTCTGAATTTGGTTTAATGGCGTTCTTTCTGCACTTATAGCATGCAATTTTTCTCTCTTCTTATTTAACCACGAAATTGTACTCTTAATTGTAGTCAAGTGCTTTAGCCTGCTGCAGTGATGAATGACAATGGAGAAAATAAAGCTGAGGGATGTTATAGAGAAAACATTAAAACAGCTCAGAGAGAGGGTTGTCAGCACCTGGCATGGCAGGTGGCTATGGGAACCAGAAGTTGGATGCCTGAGGGCTCAGGTACATCCCTCCACTGTTCCAGCATGCGGCCTTACCCAGGTCACTCTCTTCCGATGGGTTCCTATTTCTTCACCGGTGAGCTGACTTCACCACAGGTGACCTAAAAATTTCTTCCCCAGTGTATCAAATTCTTATGAATACCATTTTGCAGAAATCCTTTATTTGCTTACCATATCGTTCCACTTACTGTACTAGATTCTGAGGATTCAGCAATAAGTCAGTTTAGCTGCGCACAGTGGGGAGAGGGATAAAAGCATGAAGATGGCTGAACTCAGAGATGGCTCAGTGGTCTAAAGCGCCTGCTTGGGGAAGCTTGGGCGGCTTCAGGGACCGCAGTTCGATCCCCGGCACCACATGCTGCGCCAGCCCTGCCCTTGGGGTGGGTTGAGTCAGCCATAAAAATGAGTGAATAAGCAAATGTTGTGAAACAAGAAAAAAAATAAATAAAAGAAATATGGCAGGTTGAGGAAGGGCAGTTAATTTGGGGCAGGGGAGCAGGCTAGGGTGGAAGAGATTGTGCATGCTTTGTGAAAGGAATTGACTCTTGTCTGAATGATAGGCAGGGAGCATAGCAACGAAGAAGGGTAGAACAGGAATGATCATTCTGTGCTAGAGGACCTACAGGTGCAGAGACACGGGAAAAAGGCAGAGAATTCCCAGAAAGCAAATAAATCAGAAGGGAGAATGGTGAACTTCAATGAAAGCAAAAGATTCGTGGACTTTATACCATGCAACATTATGAAGAAAATATGAAAATGACTTCAGTTACTGCTGTTTAGTACATATAATACAGATTTAGAAGAGGGAGCATTTGCAGAAACTGTTAAAAATTACAAATAAAAGTAGTGGTTGAGGGATAAGAAAAAAATAATAATTGCTTCTGATTGTCAGCTTGGTAATTAGTTAAGTAGAAGGAATACCTTGCGGTATAATTAACCAGAGGTCCAGTTAACAGTGATTTAAGCCAGGTTAAATGCATTACTGATAATAAACATAGAACTAGCACCACATACTGTGCCAGAGCCACCCACAAATGTGCTGAGAAGCCACCAACTGAGTCCAGGTGTGCTGGTACACACCTGTAATCCCAGGGCTAAGAAGGCTGAAAACAGGAGGATCACTATGAGTCTGAGATACACAGTAAGGCCCTGTACCAAATACATTAAAAAGACGGAATGGTGTGTTTTGAGAAAAAAAGGTTCATATTTGGAATCAACTTGTGTCATTTTGTTCGCATTGGTGACTACGCATTATATGTAGATAAAGGATGTCTTATCTCCATGCTGGATAAACTTCTACATCACTAGGAAAAAAGCCCACTTCATTCTAGTTTTATTAAAAAGAAAACTCCTTACACCATTTAAATCTAATAAAATTTATTTGAGCAAAAGCATCACAGAGCCATGATGAGCACATCAAGCAGCTTCTGGAGCCAGCGCAGGTTTTGCTTACTCTGACCAGTGACGAGACAAGAATTGTAGGAAAGCCAGAAATCTGGCATTCAAAACAATTTAGTTGGCTACAACCTAGATAATCAACCAGTGAAATGACTGAAGCTTAACTAGCTGACTTGTTAGTAATTAGTTTAACTGACTATCTAGTTTTCTACAATTACGCAAAGAAGAGTTACTGTGATTGAATTTGGCACTGGTTTGGTATTTGAGGCTCAGTGTACTTTCATAATTCAAACCCCACAAATTTTAATACATAATGTCTACATCTGGCTTTATATCTATTTTTCCATATAAAATAATTGTCATGATAGCAGTACACTTAAACCAATCTTTGCTTTCCTTCTGTCTTTCTAGAATTTATTTTCATTTTATATTTAAGATGTATCTCTGGTCAGCAGCATATAACGGTGTTTTATTTTATCTGGCTGGCTGTGTTACTATTTTATGTGGAACATTAGATAATTTAAATGTAATATATGAAGGTATGTGTAAGATTTTTATCTACTACCTTATTGATGAGTAAGATATACTTAAGATTTCATATGCTTTTTTCTCTGTATTCTCTTTTAATTAACTAAGGTTATTGGTACATTTTAGACATATATAATGATTATAGCCTGAATATGTATCGTCTTATTATAATTTATTACTTGCGTGACACTATATACTAAAATAATTGCATAGTTGGGTTAACAAAAGTCTTTGCTGCCCCCATGCTGCAATGCCTTTCAGTATTTGCTCAATTATATAAATGGGTGCAGATTTTACCTACTAGCAGTTGGTCTACTTTTTTTTTTTTTTTTCTCTTTTTGATTTCCTCTTTTAAAATAATCACAGGGCTTTAATACTCAACTGGTCCCTTTCTAACAATTTTTCTTAATTAAGTTCATTGATGCATTTTAGGTATACACATTGATAACATTCATCATAGGGCATTTCTATCTGTAAATAATATATCTTAATTTTTTTCCATGCTCCTAGCTTCATTTCAACCGCCTTCCCTTCCTTATTTAAAAAAGAGCTTTGTTTACAGTTATTCCTTTGTTTATTCTTTTGTTCCTTCCATCTCA
Source organism: Myocastor coypus (assembly GCA_004027025.1). Lineage (NCBI taxonomy): Eukaryota > Metazoa > Chordata > Mammalia > Rodentia > Myocastoridae > Myocastor > Myocastor coypus. Next base: position 68,635 of record PVJA010006408.1, read on the forward strand.
CATAGTAAATGTACCTTTTTTGGATTGGGTATTTAAATATTGGGGGGGGTTCTGATTTTTTTCAGTTCCTTATACATTCTGGATATAATGAATGTATACGAGCCTGAGGAATAGCTGGCAAATTTTTCCCACTCTGTGTCGTGTCTCTTTATTCTGTTGGTGATTACTTTGTTGTGTAAAAGCTTACTAATAAAATGAGATCCCAGGGCCAGCCAAATAGTTCAGCACATTAAAGCACCTTCAAGAAGATGCAGGGTCTAGAGGTTCAATCCCCGGATCTGCCATGCTGGCCCCACTCCCAGGGCATGCTGAGATAGCAATTGAGACTGGGCATATTGATGCACGCATGTAATCCCAGCTCCCAGCTATTGGGAGGCTGTAAACAGGTGGATCACTATGAGTCTGATGTAGGAGTGAGACCTTGAACACCATGTAGATGCTTCCCTAAAATACAAAAAAAAAAAGAAGAAGAAAACAGAAAGGAAAGAAAGGGAGCTCAAATATCTTACTGTTGAACCACAAGTCAGAGGAAGATGAAGAAGAAGGAGAAGAGAGGAGGGGGAAGAGGAAGAGGAAGAGGAAGAGGAAGAGGAGGAGAAGTTAAGCCTCAAGTTCATAAGAGGGAGGAAATTACTAAGGTTAATGTAGAAAGCAATGCAATGAGACTAAGAATATAATACAAGGAATCAATGAACCAAAGAGTTGCTTCTTTGAAAGACTAAATAAAATTGACAAGTTTTAGCAAATTTTACCCAAAAATAGAAATAAAAAGGAAAGATTCAACTTGAAATGAAAAGGGTCAAATCATAACAGACTCTACAGAAATTCGTAAAAGCATCTATACCTGCTTTGAGAACATGTATTCTAATAAGATGAAAAATTATGAAGTAATGGAAAAGTTCTTAGATACATATGAATTCCAAAAGCTGAGTTGAGAAGATATAAAAATTCAAACTAATCAAATATCATTCAAAGAAATTGCAGATGTATTTAAAAACCTCCCAAAAATGAAAAGTCAAGGTCCTGGTGGGTTCACTGTAAAATTCTATAAGAAATTTAGAGAAGATTTAATATTGGTCTTTGTCTAACTCTTTAAAGAAATCGAAAGGGAAGCATTGCACTCAAATTCATTCCTGGAAGAAAGTATTAACCTGATACAAAAATCAGAACAGGACTGAACCATAAAAGGGAACTACAGGCCAATAACCATGGATGCAAAAATTCTTCCTTAAGATCCTGGCAAATAGAACACAACAAATAATGAAAGAGATTATTTACTACTTGCAAATAGGTTTATCCCAGCAATGCAGGAATGTGTCAACATAAGAAAATCAATGAATGTAATAAACCATATTAACAGAGGCAAGGTCAAAACCCCTATGATCATGTGAATAGATGCAGAAAATGCTTCTAACCAATCCAACACACATTTATGATTATTAAAGCACTACACAAAATTGAAATAGATGGTCTTTGTCTCAACTTGATAGAAACCATCTATGACAAACCAACAGCCAACATTATACTAAATGAAGAAAAACTAAATTCTTTCACTCAAGCAACAAGACAAGAATGTCTGCTGTTATTCTTCTTCCATATAGTTCTAAAAGCTTTAGCCAGAACAATTAGATGAGAAAGAAGTAAAAAGAATAAGAATGAGAAAAGCAGAAGTAAAATTATAATTATTTGCAGGTGGCATGATCCTTGCCATAGAAAATCCTAAAACATACACAAAAATATTTTAGATTTAATAGCCAAATTCAGTAGCATAGATCAGTACAAAGTCAATATGCATCTGTATCTGAATAACGGACTCACTCAGAGAGAAATTAGGGAAATAACACCTTTGAAAATATCCAAAAATATGAAAAGCCAATACTGGGTAACAAAGGCAAGGCAGGGAGCCTCACAATCTATGACTTGAAATTTTACTATGAAGTTACTATGATAAAACAGCATAAAGGCCAAGCATGGTGGTGCATGCCTATAATCCCAGCACCTGGGAGGCTGAGGCAGGAGGATCAATGTGAGTTCGAGACCAGCCTCGGCTACAAAAGTGAGCCCAAGGCCAGCCTGAACTGCATAGCGAGACCCTGTCTCAAAAAGAAAAAACAAAAACAGAAACAAAAACAAAAACAAAAAAAGGCATAATGCTAGGAGAGTAAATTGACCGCTTGACCAATGGAACAGACTACATGATACAGACACAACTTCCTCCATACTCAATTACCTTTTCATATTTTATAACGGTACCAAACACATTCAGTGGAAAGAAGTTAGCTTCTTTAATAAATGGTGTTGAAAAAAGTAGCTTTTCTTGTGCCAAAGACTAAAACTAGACTGTATCTTTCAACATGCCCTAAACTGAAATAAAAATGGATCAAAATATTAAAATAGAAACACTAAATCTGCTAGAAGATAGAATATGTAGAACTCTTGAAGACCCTGGTATAGGCAATGAATTTATGAATAAAAGCAAAACCACAAGGGAGATACTACAGAGTCAGATACTGGCATCTCATTTTATTAGAAACCTTTTGATTTCAAAGCTTTGATTTCAGCAAAAGAAACCACCAATAGAATAAAGATACAGCACACAGTATGAGAAAACTTTTGAGAGCTGATCTTCAGACAAAGGACTACTATCTAGATATATAAAGAACTCAAAAAAGTCAGACACCTACAAATTTACAGACCTAGCCCAAAATGAGCATGTTAAATGAATAGATATTTCTTAGATGGAGAAGTAGAAATAGCAGATTAATACTTGGAAAATTGTTTAGCATCATTGGGCATTCAAGAAATACAAATTAAAAGAACAGTGAAATTTCATCTTGGCCCAGAAAGAATAGACATCATCAAGAAATCAGCCAATAGCAAACACTAGAGGAGCTGTGGGGAAAAATAAATCCTTCTCTAATATTTGTTGTTGTGCAAACTGGTATAACCACTGAGGAGATCAGACAAGATTCTTCTAAATACTAGGATTACAAGTCCCTTTCCACCCAACCATTTCTCTTCTAGGTATCTTCCCAGAATAATTGAAAACATCATATCACAGCGATACATTTGTACCCTTGTTTGCAGCAGAACAGTTTATAATAGCTAAATCTTGGAACTAACCCAAAGGCCCATTATCTGATGAAGAGATAAAAAAAGATGTGGTATTTTAATATGATGGAGTACTAAGGCATAGAGATAAACTGGAGACATTCTTAGGTGAATGGATGAACTTTGGGGCCATGTTCTTAAAAAGCTGGGCATATGTAAATTTTTTTTTGCTAGTATGAAAAACTGAAAATGTAACTATAGTCCAAAATGTATAATAGATATTGTAAACTAGGAAGAACATGTCCAAATGGGAAAGCAAAGTAGAGGGAAGAGGGCAGAAGAACACAGCGCAAAAGAAAAATATGGCTAGAAAAGAACTAAAAAACAAACAGAAAGATTTTGCAAATAGGGAGGAGAAGAAGGTTTAAAGGCAGAGTATGGAGATAGGATAAAAATCAAGTTATATCATGTATAGGTAGAAATTTCCTGTAATGAATGTAATCGTTACGTCAACGTAAAATAAACGAACGAACTTAAAGAAAAAAATAGCTACCCCTGATGTTACGATTTGTGCATAGGCGTCACTCCAAAGCCTCCTGCAGTCATGCGGCTGCCTCTGGAATTTGCAATTGATTATTGTGGAAATGGGTGCTGCTCCTCCCGTGGAGCAGATAATTTGCATTTCAGTGTAAGGGTGGAAGAGAAGCTAGCTGCTTGAGTAGCTAGTTCTCCCTGCTCTCTTGCTCTTGCCTGCTGTCCTGGAAGGTTGCCCTCTGCCATGTGCCACTCTGTCTTGGAGCCAGCTGAATATGGACTGAAACCTCCAGTAACTGTGAGCTAAATCAACCTTTCCTGCCCGCATTTTGAGTGTCAGGTATTTGTCCCAGCAATGAGAAAAGAGTAATTAAGACACTTGCTTTTTTCCAGTTTCTTGTCATATGTATGGAGTATTATTTTCCAACTTCTGTTTCAGTCTTTGAATTTTTCTCTTTTTTTTCCTTTTTTTATTGTTTAAATTTAACACGAGTTATCTTACATATTTTTATCATCAGATGAGTTTAGATTAATACATATAGGTATATAAGCTTGATCAAACAATTAAACATTAACCCTTCTAAATCAACATTATTTTTTTTTCTTTTTCCCTTTCTTTTCTTTGAAAGTTGACATATTGCATATTTTCCTCACAATCGTTCTATAGAGTACAGTGTGTGGGCATGACCCACCTCCCTATTGATGCTGCTTAGAAAAAAAAAAAAAAAGTAAAAGAATATACTTCTCTTTGGACTAAGAGGAAGCAGGTACATATACAGTCAAATGTTCTGTAATTGCAGTGGGCCACCAGTGAAGCTTGTGATGTTGGAGGCTATTGAATCTAAGCCTCCTAAAGCTCGTCTCACCAATCTAGCTCTGTTTCATGAATTGTAATTAAGCATTTTTTTTCCTGCTGGGTGGTTAAGGGCAAGTTGAAGCAAGACCTATATAACAAAACATTCATTTTTTTTTGGTATCTTCCGGGGTCAAATCCCCTCAGGATTAAGTTTGGGACCATAAGCAGTACTTTGTAGAACTGTTGTTAGTGTCAGCCTTCGGGACAAGTCACGGCCATTGCTTGGCCATTTTGCTTTCTGTGAAAGCCTGAGAGAATGTTTTGCTCTGGGTGACTCTCCTTAGATGCACCACAGTTCATTCATCCCTTTCCTCTGAGGTCCCATAATCTCCTTGACCAGGAAATTTGGGACACCTCTGAGTTAT
>PVJA010006409.1:0-66761 GCA_004027025.1 Myocastor coypus
GGACAATATGCAATATGTCAACTTTCAAAGAAAAGAAGGGGGAAAAGAAAAAAAAAAGTAATGTGGATTTAGAAAGGTTAATGTTTAATTGTTTGATCAATCTTATATACCTATATGTATTAATCTAAACTGATCTGATGATGAAAATATGTAATATAACCATTGTTAAATTTAAACAATAAAAAAATTGGAAAAAAATAAATAAATAGTGATACAGAAAAGGCCAAATGCAACCACGGTGAAAACATTTGATCTGCCAACTTCCCTGGTGGCTGCTATTTGCTTCTACAGCGGGTAGTTGGGTTGCAGATCTTCATACAAATTCTGACTGCTCTGAAAACATGCCATAAGTCAAGCAGGATTTCCTTCAAGGCTAGGTCTCGGTACACATGGCCACTGCCTTGGACCGATGTCCCTTTTCTTCCTTTTTCTTCTTTTGTGCTCTGTTTTCCAACTGCCATGGAAATTTCCTTTGTTGCTCTTTACGGTACTCAAGATTGAATGCAGCCAAAGCAAGAATGGGAGGTTTTTAAATAAATGTATGTGACTATAACTACGTAACTGACTTACCTATTTTACTGTTAAGGTGACAGGTAAACACAAATATTCCACAGGCTGTGTTGACTGTAAACCAAAGGGACCCCACATATGCCAGAGGGAATACAATGAGCACAAGTCCCAGGGCTTAGACAGAGCAGACTGAGGAAGGACAAGCAGAACCCACGATCCCATTGCCATGCCTGGTGACATCTGATGAAGGACTTTGGGGAGTGGACAGTGAGCCTGTCCCAGCAATCCCTGGAGAGCTTCTGCACTTACCAGGATTCAGGAGGCCTTGGACACTTTCTCAAGAATGCTAAGGTCTGGTCTGGACATTGGGAGTGGCTCAGAGAGTTGTGACCTCTATTTGCTCCTGGATTTCTTACCTAGGATTTCAGAGGCAGTACCCCTAAGTGTCTGGGAATTCTGAGCATCTGGAAAAAGAGAAGAGAGAGAAAGAGGGCAAAGATCTGCTCAAGTGCTGCTGGAAAATCTAGCAAGTGCTCCTCATTTCAGGGGCATGCTGAAGGGATGAGGCGCTGTCACCAGAGGCCATGGAGGCCACTAAATCAGACTCTCCTTGCACTGTAGTCCTGGAGAGATGGAAGAAGCTACCGTAGCTAAATACCTGGAGGAAATTAAGAGCCATTGACTCAAAAGACCCAAAGGGCCTCTTAAACATTTAATAGGCCTAATGGGTACATGACTCATCTCTGAACACATCTCCGTCCTCTCCTGCCTGCCTTGTTCCTCACTGCTCAGGGATGACGCACCCCATCAAGTTAAGCAAAGTCACGTACCACATGACATTTGCTTCGGCTTATCCTGTAGACTCATGGTACTTTTCCTTGTTTCTCTTTGAATGCCCTGTGATTTCACCTTTTCCAGGCTATAGACTTCTTGCTTTTGCTTTCTGCTGTAGTTTAAAAAATTAGTTAATGGTTGAGAGTGAGTCAAGAATCAAAGCCGAATTGGCTTCATGGACCAGGAATCTGGGAGGAAGTCACAAAATCCCTGTGTATCTGGATGTAGGTGTAGTGGAACTGTTTGGAGTATGAGGACAATTAGTTCAAGGTCGTGACTTGGTGTGCCTGGCTACCTAGCAATTTCAGTTAAAATGTTGACATAGAGGTGCACAGAGAAGTTTGACTTTGTGTTGAACCGCTGTGCTTTCTTTCCTACAAAGACAAAGGCCAACTTTAGAGCAAAGCAATGCCTTTCTGCAGTCAGAAGAAAAAGGCCAAGGAAGGACTCTCCCAGTATCCTTCGTATAATGTCTCTATAGGTGAGTGCCTAGTTAGTGAACTGGGGTTAATTATCATTACCAAGCACTAAGTCACTTTTCAGTAGGAAGATACAAACCAGAAGAATCAATTAAGTCAATCTCTAGACATGTTTGCTTAGAGTAGGAGCAACAAAGGATATGCTGCATTTATCTCTTACAGATTTGCCTGTGGCTTGCTCCCTTGGTATGTATTTCAGTCCACAAGTTCATAGGTGAATACATGTGTTTTCAAATGCACTTGGGCCAAGAACAACAAACAGCCAGCGGCCTCACTGTGCTTCTGTCCCTGCTTCTACTCCTGTCACTGGGGAAAGTTCTAGAACTATGCTGGGATTTGAATCACATCTTGCAAAACTACCCAATCCCGTTGTGCTGGAGGAATTGCTACTGTCACAAGGCCACAGTTTGGAACAGAAACATTCCTTTTCTTATAGGCAAGACATATTTTAACCATGTCCTTACTCCTATTCCGACTAGTACCATGAGGACCAATTCAAGCATCATGAGTTGGGTATGAAGTGACCCATATTTGGAGCTTGACAAGCAGCTTTCGGGAAGGGACGGTGTTCAAAGAAACAAGCATCTAAGAAATCAAACCGAGTAAAAGAACCCAGGAAAAGGTGGTAAGACAAGAGAAAAAAAAAAAAACATCGAAACGACATTGGGAGAAAGGGAAGAAAGGCAATGGCTTACATGTCTGTGTTCTACTAGCAAAATGAAAATCTAAACATTCCTATTGCAGCACTACAGAGATCTTAGTGGCTTTCATCAAAATTGGCTAATAGAGAGGACAGAAGGCAGATCGCTGTGGATCAAGGAATAGCTGGGGAATGAGACAAAGGGGATATTGATTGTGTAGTACTTCATCCAAGGCATAAAGAGAAGGCTTGGTTCATGTGCAGGAGAGCTGGGGCTACTAAAGACGGAAATTTCAAAAGTACAAAGGGTAAAGCCTTTAAAGATAGGTGGATCAACCTTGAGTAGACAGAAGCATCCTTTGGGAAGACAGACAGACACAGGAAACTTGGTGGGGTAGGAACGGAAATTTGGGGTACATTAAGACAATTAGGTGTGTGTGTGTGTGTGTGTGTGTGTGTGTGTGTGTGACTGGAAGTGCTATGATATATTAAGAGGATGGTAGAAGAAGCTATTTAAAATTCACTGTGCAACTGCCAATTGACTTTGAGGGAGAGAGGGGGCTAGAAGCCCAAACTTAGCCCTGTACTTAGGCTAATCTATCTTCCCTAAATCGTTTTAATCCAGGATGAAGAGTAAAAGAGACAGATCATTGTGTTGATTCTTAGTCAAGGTGCAGCTAAAGGACAGGTGCATGATGATGACCTGGGAAAGTGAACAAAAGTAAGAGTTGGTCCCTCTGACTCACTGTTAAGGGCCCAGAACTCGGGCTAAATGGAAAACGAACCATTTAGGGTTGCTGTCTTTCCATTTATCGCCTCTCTGTATTTACACAGGTCAGAGCTGCTGTTGGAAAGAACTTGATGTCTACGCAGGATTGCAGACCCACCCTCAGTGGAGAACACTGGATATTTCTGGCAAATTGGGTAGTATGGAAAAATAAAACAAAATAAAATAAAAGCCACGGGTGTGATGCTACTTCAGTGCTTTAATGCCCCAAAGGCTTGTTTCTTTCTCATGCAATGCTTTCTGGGGACAGGTCTCTCCCAGGCAAGCACCACCATTTAGCAATGAAGTTGCTTCCACTGCTGCACGGAGGTCTACACCATCTAGGCAGAGGGCTCCTGCAGGTGCATGAAGTGCCCCACTTATTAGGACCTCATCGCTGAAGCGATGCTCATTCTCAAGAGCTAAAACTCACTCCAAGACGGCAGTGTAACTGCATAGCAAGTGGGGCAATGAAACCAAGCCTGAGGATGTTCAGGGAACATCAGCCATTGCTAGCAAACCGGCTCGACTAGCAAGCTTCCTAAGGCCTGCACTTAGCTAGCACCATGTCAGAGAACTCGACTTGTTAGTGATGAGGACGACGAGCCTTGGGGATGCTCCCCGACTTACAATGGGGCTGTAAGTCAACATTTACACCCAGCCTGCAAAACACAGTAGCTCTGTATCCTGTGCGCAGTAAAGTGCTGGTTCTTCATCCTCAGAACTCCTTGCCATCCCCAGCATGGTGGGAAACAATAGCACTGCATACTGCTAAGCAGAAGACGAACATGCCACATTCCAAGTGTGGTTTCTGCTGAGAGTGTATCCCTTTCTTCCACACTGTCATAAAGTGACAAACTCAAGTCATGGCATTATCAGAGCAGGAGCATCTGCACCACAGGGTTGGGGGATATTGGGTCTGCTTCATCCCAGTCTGGGTAGCCAAGAAGGGAAAATACTCAGGAACCCAACTGCAATTCAGTAACTGGATATTGTGTAGGAAAACAGAGGCATAAAGAGAGGTGAAAAGGAAGAAGAGAGAGAGGAGAGGGGAAAGAATGAGATGTGAAGAAAGAGGAAAGGTGAAGAAGGAGGAAAGGAAGACACACAGGCTCGGACGCAACCCAGCTGTAGAGTTCAGCGCCAACGCTGCTGTGATCATTGCTCCCTCCACTGAAGACGGGTGTCTGTGTACAGGAAATGGAGAGGTAAAGAAGCGTGCACTGTGACCAGGGGGTCTACCCTGTCGGCGCCCATGAGCAGGAGGGACACCCCAAAGCCAGGACCACGGTGGAGGGATAACTGCAGACCCAGCTGCCCGCCTCGGGAGGTTCCTGGCTTCGCCTCCTCTGGCCTCCTTGCTAGCTTGCACTAACTCTCACTGGCAAGCTCGGTCGCTTTACTGTTACTATCATCATCATTATTTAGGACGCTTGTGAAGCTGAGGAGCTGCTAAGAGGCCCTCGCCACACCTGGCTCCACTCTAGAGGAGACACGCTCTTTCTCTCTAATCTGCTCACTCAGTCCTGAATAACTTTTCAGAGGGCTCCAGACACCGCGGTCTGACAGCTACGCCAAGGCACATCGGACGCGATGGAGTTGCTCTACAAGCAACCTTGCCAAAGGCCCTTTTCCATGCACAAAGCTGGCTCTATCTTTGTATATTGAGGGAGCTAAATCAATGTTAAATGCTTGGCTCTTTTCACAGGACAATGACCAGGACCTAAGCTGCGTCCTTCCTTTTTGATTGACACTTGAAACGCAGCGCGGGAATCAGCCAGAGGCGCTGCTACAAGCCGGAGCCTCTGCTGGGATAACCACTGGTGACATCTGCAGAAAGGCGACAAAAGGCAGTTGAAAGCTGTGTTTGTTGCTTCCCCCTCAGATCTCTGTGCTTTCATGGAGCTCCTTACTTGCTTTAATATTATGATTCAGCACCTGGCTTTTTTGAACCTTGCTTTAAACTTCAAAAGGCGAGGTGGTATTAACAAACATGAAACGAAAAAGTGGCGGTAGTTTGATTTACTGTTGTCGTCTTATCAAGGGTTTTTTTTGTCACCAGCTGCCACTTTCTGTCATCTTTGGAACCATTATCATTTCTCTAAAATCTAAAAGAGTCCACTTAATAACAGCTTTGAATATAGGCAGGATCACTAACATACACAGTTCTGGGGCTGACAGGACCATCAAACCGAAAGAAAGATGTTGCCAAAAAAAAAAAAAAAAAAATCCACACAAATAAGAGCTGTAGTGCTTTCTAGTGACCTTGATTTCAGAATAAAACAAATCAAATCCAATTCTATTGTCCTTTTTCAATTCTGGTTTGGAGTTTCCTTGAGAAGTTCTTTTTCGTTGTTAGAACTCGTGGGGAGAGAAAATAATCTCAAAGCTTCATGACTCCAGACAGAAAAGGAAATTCATGCTACCACGAGATGTCGGAAGTAACCCCAGCTAGTGAGCGCCGCTGCTCAGTTGATTACCCTCTCGTGGGTTGATTTTTCTTAGGAGTAGGAGCACCTCTTGATGTGTACAGCCAAACCAACACAGTCAATGCTCTCCAAGGAAGAGCAACCATGGCTTCTGCTCCTTCCCGAGAGGACTGGCAGCCCCGACCTTTCTAGCCAGCCCCTGGCCCTCGGGAGACCTTCAAATTGAGATATTAGGGCTGGAGCCACCGGAGGACATGCAGTCTGACTAATCCTGAAATCTGCTGAGAACCTCAGATCTCTTGAGAACGTGAAGTTGGTAAGACCACAGGGTCCTCAGGGAGCACCCATTCTAGTCTGTTTTATTTTTCCAAGAACCTTGGTAAGAATATAGGTGCTTCCCCTCAAGCTCCTATCCACATCTTCTGAATCCATCACTCAGAAAATCTGCTGGAGGTGCTTGTATTTTTAAAAGCTCTCTTATGCATCTAATTTGTAAAGAGTATTGAGATCAACTCTTACAGCGAAGGCTTCTGAGAATTGGTAAATGTTGAGTCATTTATCTAGGGCTGCCAAGTCAGAAAGTACATGACAGAACTGGACCAACCCCACATGGTGGGAACCCAGAATAATATCCATGTCTCCTTGGTGGACTACAGAAGAGGGGTGAGGGGGGAAGTGGCCAGTGCCATGTGCCATCTACACTGTGGCTGCCCTAACGCTGCATGGACTGAGTTTCCCAAGATGCAGCGTTGCCTCTGTTTGCTGCATTCCACCTGTTTTTCCACCTCTTCAGCCAACTTTCTGATTCCATGGCAACTAGTCTCTGTCTTCCTGCTTCTTCCCAGGTCTCTGAGAGCTTTAAGATACTTAGTGCAGAGAAAATAACTGCTGCTCCTGGGCTACTTTCAAAAGAGAAACAAATATAAATAAAATTAATTTTTAAAAGTAAAACAGATGAAGCCTACTAACTGAGAAGTTATGAAGTGCGAAGCATGCCATTTGTATCTTTCTTTATTATATCAGCTTCTTGAAATTAGCCAAATATGTCTGATGCCCTGTTCTAGTAGCCCAAATGCTCTGCTTTATTGTGTAATGTTGTTAGACACAGCACCAAAAGCCCTACACATTCTAGTTCTTTCTACAAAGTAGATAAATTAAATGAACCTTACTAGTGGCAACCAAACAGCCGGGTTTCAACCCACAAACCCTAAGCAGTCACTTTCAGAGGCAGGTTACAGCTCCTGGGTGCCTGAAGGCTGAAGGCCTCTACTGTAGGATGGGTTAGGGAGGGTCAGGTGTAGATGGAGGAACCGTCCTTGGAACTGGCACTGGCTCTGTGCTTCACAAACTAAGACTGTGACAAGTCCAAAAATCAAGAAAATTACTCCCCTCTGCTCCCCCCACCCCTGAAGATATCTCTAGACACAAAGATCAGGGCCATTTCAATGGCTTAAAATACTGAAGCAATGTCACTGAGTTTGATCCCCAAGTCACCTCTGTCCAGGCGCTAATGGTGGCCTGGACGACTAGGTTAGGAAGGAGTCAGGGCCCAGTCATATAAATGATTAGTGGTGTCTTTCACAAATGGGATTTTTCAGCCATACTTCCAGAATTCTTGCCTATAGCACAACTGTTCTATCTTCAACAGAAAGATATTCTTTCCTCTTTGCTATTTTTCACTGCTCTCTCCCTTTAGTAGCACGTACCTCCTTAATATCTGCTTCCCACTGCAAAAGGCACAGCGTGAGGGTGAAATTTTGCCACAGCACAGTCATCAGAGCTCAGAGAATAGCGCTGCCTCCTGCCCTGCCACACCCGTGCTGGGAGTCTTCCCACTCAGTCCTGCAGCCTTTCTGCAACCCAGTTTCTTCTTCTTCAAAATGGAAAGAACAAAGCTTTGCCTACAAGGGCTGTAGGGAAGATAGCGAGGAGCAGATGGGCAGCATGGAGAGACCACAGCTGTGCAAGTCAGTGCCTCTGCTCACAGGCACCCCAAGTCAGGCCAGCCTTTGTGTGGGTGGCCCGGCCTCTGTCAGGTGACTTGGCAAAGAGCATCCTTCATCATTTCCAGGGCCTTTTGCCGCCCCTCAGGTCTTCCTCCTTAGTGGTTAGAATTTTCATGCGAGCTAGATCCTCATGTTGCTAGTGACCACGGGCCCATTTTCAGGCACGTTCCAAGTAGGGTCAGTGCCATGTCGGGAGTACGGCCTCTGCTTGGAGAGAAACAGGCTAGTGGTTGGCTTTGGTGAGAAACAAGGATGAAAAGGCCAGAGGGGAGGGGCAGACTCGCTAGAGAGGAAAAAGGACATCTCATTCCGTGCCAGGTAAGAGGATGGCTGACCAGCACTGCGGTCGGGACACACACCACTCACGGTCTGCGTCACACCGGCGAGCCACCCCGTGCCTTGGGCTCACTTGGCTCCTCACTTGCTCACTCATAAGCACTACCGACACCTGCTACGGCGGCCCTGTTGAGCTGGTGAGGCCAGCCAATGTCCCTAATGGGTGACGTTTATGCCTTATCAGGGAAGACAGGGTACAGCGGAGGAACCCACTGAGTAGTGTGAAACACCATGAAAACATCTAAACACAGAGGATGAAAGGAACAAGATCTTCGAGGAGGTGACATTTTGAGTGAATTTTCATGAAGTGTCTTTAGAAGCCGGACAAAGTCTTGGCAAAGAGAATTCAAAGAAAGAGGAATATCAACTTAGGAAATAGGAAGGAAGCTCATACGAGTGGATTATATTTAAGATAGATTTTATAGGCTAGATTGCCGGACTAAATGTGGGGAGGAGAGGAGTCACAGGTGACCCTGAGTCCATTGGAGAGTAAGGTCTGTGACAAATCCAGGGTTTGTTTGGGGGAGAGAAAAGTTCAGCTTTAAACATAATCCATTTGGGGGCCAGGGAGATAGCTTAGTAGAATAAACGTTTGCCTGGCAAGTGCAAGGTCCTGAGTTCAATCCCTAGTACCACAATAAATAAATAAACAAACAAACAAACAAACATAATCCATTTGTAGAATGTCTAGTTTAGCAAACCTGGAGACAAATGGAGATAAGGACAGAATACCCATGAGACTGTGCAGAGAAAGCTCGAGGTAAAAGCGGAGACAGAGCTGCACAGGTCATGAGTGGAAGGAAAATAAACAGAAACATGGGGGTCGAGATGGTCCTCAGCCCATTGAAACTAGACAACAGGGAGCGGGTGGAAGCCAGAGGGACAGGGAAAAGGACCAGCCTGAATTAAGGGAAGCAAGAGGGGCCTGAATACCCTGTTTGAGCGCTGGACCACTCCGGGCTTGGTCCCTCTTGGGTGGCGTGGTGACCTCAGAGGACTACTTGCAAGGGGCCGCAAGACCAAGCGTTTGACTCTGCTAAAGCTTGGCTTTTATTCTATTTTCCATGGCTGGGGGAGCAGCACAGTGGGGGCCAAGATGCTGAGATGATCTACAGTGGTTGTGGGACCTCCCATCACTTGAGGCTGAAGCCCATGGAAGGTAGCAGTGACAAAGTAAATGCCATTCAAAGATGCATAGGGTTTGGTTCTTGGTATAATAAATCTGGGCCAAAGATTTGATTTGTCAACTTGGTGAAAAATCAAACCATACTAGAGGCTATTGCTTTAGTATCTACCTCAGTGAGTATCAAAGGATGCTGACCTCGTACCCTACATGAAAGACCTGCTCAACTTGACTCTTTCCCATTATGCATCTCTTCTAAGTTTGAAAATAGTGGAGCAAATCAAAACCCAAACCACAGAAATTCCATTCTTCCCCTGACTCCACCTCCACACCTGGTACACACTTTTATCAGCTCCACGCAGCGGCTGTGACGGAAATGAAGACCACAGGAAGCTTCAAAGTCCATCATGCTAAGCGGTGATACATACTCAACAGAGAGCAATTCCAGTCACTTATCTGACCCCTCACAGATGGCCCAAGCCACAGAATTTCTCTTCCCATTCTTGGGCATGGCTTCCCAACGCCCCCTTTTAAGGAACCCTCTGAATTTGGAGACACAAGTACTTTGGCCCTAACAGAGAAGTGCAACTGCATGGACTTGGAACATGGAGTAGCCAAGGTAGTCTAGTCTCTAAGCTTACCACTCTACATGTAAGACACAAAAGTTAATTCTTCAGTCATGTAGGCCCATGTAGGTACTAAAACCTTCAGCCTCTCACACAACATTTGGAGATGCAGAGGAACTCAGCTCATTGCTACAGGAGAACAGGAGCCTGAGAGGTGGCTGTGGTCATCCGGACAGTCAGCCCTTATTACAGACTCAATGAAAAGGTCTGTGGGAAAGGAGACAACACAATGACCAAGAGTGGAATTCAACGAAACTAATTCACTTGGGAAACCAAGGCCTTCCATGTGGTCAGTAGTTACTTTGAACCTTCCCCTTCAGTTGCATGCCAATTATTAATTTTATACCTTTCTTTCCTTCTAGATGGACGAGGCTAAAATGGCGGGTGCTGTGTCTATATTGCTTCATTATCTTATTTCTAACATCTAGGAAAAGGTCTCAGGCATTCATATTTGAAGTGAAACAGTTTTTTGAATCATTAAAATCATTCTGGTAAACAGTTTCTGGATGAGGTGAATGCTACAAAATTCTATAGAAGTGGCCCGTGCTATGCCATGAACTGTCATGCAGAACCAAAGTCTACAGGTGCCAGGTGTAACACCTGCAGAGCTCAGGTCATGTGTCTTGACTAGAAATGACATCGCCACAGGAGCACATAGTTTGCCTGTCAGTTGAGACAAATATATTTACTCAGTGTCACAAAAGTTTCTAAACACTGTTCTGAGACAGAATGGGATAAAACTAAATCCCTTACAATGATCAGGGATTCTCATGAGCATATTTAACAGTGGGCTATGTGACCAATTGCTAGTTAAATATTAGATATACTAGGGGGGCCCAGCAGGATGGCTCAGTGGTCTAAAGCACCTGCTTGGGAAAGCTTGGGCGGCTGCAGGGACCGCAGTTCAATCCCCGGCACCACATGCTGCACCAGCCCTGCCCTCAGGGCAGGCTGAGCCAGCCAGAGGAATAAATAAATAAACAAGCAAAAGTTCTGAAACAAGAAAATAAATAAATAAAATAAAATAATCAAAAAAATATTATATCTGCTAGGGAAGTAATGAAAAAATAGGAAAAGGATTCATAATAATACTGTCACAGGTCTGCCAAATGCTGTCCATACCACTGTCTGCTACAAACTTCTAACTGCATCAAACTTTTAAATGGGTTTTTATTTCCTGAACTATGTAATATGTTGTATTCAAGCTCAAAAAAGAATTCTCTTACATTAACAGTTTCCAGTGATTTACAATGAAAAGTGACTTGACAGTATGAATGATTCAAAACACAATGACCCTGACAGCCAAGAACTGGCGCCTTCTTTGCATAAGCAGTGTACTTTCTTTTCCTTGTAATACAAGGCAGACTAGACATGCAGGGTTTGGGGAAAGGAAGGAACTGACCCAGCATATGGGTGATTCTCAGAGGTGGGGTAGCGGTGGAGGTGGTCATCGGCTTCATTCCACGTTGTCTTACCTGATTCCTACTTGATGCAGATGCCTAGTTCTCAATACTCACATTAGCTTTTATTCTGTTTCATGGTCATTTAATCTGTTGGGAGATTCTCGGCCTGTCATGAAAGAGTAGTAGTAACTTTCTCTTTGTCATCCTTTTTAGACACGACATTAGAGACAGAGCGAAGGCATGATCTAGAAGACATAAACCTTGCCCCGAGTGCACTCAGAAAGGAGTACATTATGTTGAACTACTAGTATTTTGTGTGACAGAAAATGTTAAATTTAAGAGTGGTCAGTGGCACCCCAGGTAACAAAGAGAAGGAAGCATGTATAACTATTTCAAGAGACAGAAGGAGAGAAAGAGATGAGAGAGAGAGAGAGAGAGAGAGAGAGAGAGAGCATTTTGGCATAATGTCCCCAAGCCTGGGTTCATCCATGCAACCCAAAGGCCCTGACATGGGGAGAGCAGCTGTGAAGACTGACTTCTGAGTCATCACCACTGAAGGGGAGACATTTATACAAGTTCAAAGGCCCTGGGGACCTTGGCCATCACATGCCTTCGTGAAGGTCAAGACACAGGATGACATCACTGTAAAGACACTGCTGACTTGGGAGCCTCTGGGGATCAATAGAGATACATTCTTTCTTTTAAATGATGTCCTCACCCAGGAGAATAGGTGACCCTATGGTTGACAGTATGTCATCTGTCGACTTTAACAAGCTGCAGCCTCTTCAGGAGGAGACGGTGGCTTCAGTGATACTCATAAGGTGACTAAATATCTTACAAATGTGCCATGTGCTTATCCATGCAAAGTCTGAAGGCAGACTAACAGGACTAGGACCCCAAAATGGCAAAGTCAGGAACCTGGAGTACTCTGGAAACAAATCTACTATTACAAGGATCTTAGGAAGACAATGTCACCCCCTCCAGAACCCCAGGAACACATGGCTCATTGCCTTTCACAGCAGCGGCAGCAGCAGCCTAGGCAGGCTCTCCAGGATGAAGAAAAGAAAAAGTACTAAATGAAAGCCAGAACTTGAAATTCTAAGAAGTGACTAAGACTGAAAATACAAAGAGAAAAAGTTCATGGGAAATTGTTACACTTTCTTTAAGAGGGAATTTGGAGTAGCCAGCCTGACTTCTCTGGACAGGACCTGCACAGAAAAGCGACCTATTCTGTACTAACCAACACTGCTTTCTGGGCACCAGTATTAGCTTTGATGATTTGCTGTATGACACACCTTACACACATGTGCATGAGCCCACTGTTCCAGACACGGCTTCTAAACCAGTTTCACCTCCCAGTAAAAGGAATTTCTTATGTCCCTACGTGAATTTCATGAAAAGGCTGACCCACTCAGTAATGAGGAAATAAGGCATGAAAGAAGCAAAACTGGACATAAACGGGAGAAAGACGGGGACCCCTGCTGTCCCGATCTATCTAGAAGTGCCAGAGTGATCGAAGCGCACATCGTATCTCGCTTGTACAAACTACTTTGCAGCTGTCATCTTTTTCCAGCGTCCTAATGCCTCGGTGAAATTAAAGGCACAGAACTAACGCCGCCGCACAGGTGAGGATTCAGATCAAGCCCAAGGCCACCGAACGAGCCAGAGGTCAAGTCGGGTGCACTGTCCGTGCGACTGTTGGTGTTGCCTCTCGGCCCGTGCTAGCTTGAATTCTTCCCTGCACGCAGATCCAAGATGGTGCTGCCGCAGAATAACCCCGTGCTTAGCCTGCATCCTCGCGGAGTGCGGGGCCGTTTGGATGAATCGATGGGCTGCACTGAAGCTGGTAGGAGCGGCGGAGAGATCACAGGCGGGAGCACCTGTTTGGCCACTGCCTCTTCAATCCCCCAACACTGCGCCCGGGCCCTCCCACCCTTTCCTCCTGCTCTACAGCCCATGGTGCATCTCAAAGAACATTCGCACCTACAAAAGAGAATCACAGAGCTGTATGAAGAAGGCTCGGGCAAGTCCAGAACTCCAGGGTATGTGGCCGTTTTGAACAGGCACTTTTGATAGTCTCTCCAGTTTAATTGGAAGAGTGGGATTTAGAAGCAAGCAAAGTCGGTGGAACATAGTGCTGGAACTCAAAATGAGTGTGGACCCTCTCTCTGTTTCTTCTCTTCCCATCGGTCACTGTCACCTGGTGTACAGGCAGGCCAGCTCTCATCTCAGCTGGCCAGCTCTACTCCAAGTATGAGGGAGTCTGACAAAAACGCCAGTGAATGCTTCAAATGGAAGTTTACCTTTCCCAAACTCTCCTCCCTCCTTTTAAATGGAGATATTTGTTTAAATCCAATCCTTTCTTCAAGTGAATAGAGACTCTGGGGGCTCTCGCTGGAGCTCTAAGAAAGACGTCATACTCTGTGGATGTGCAGATCCTGGAATTCTCTATGACAATTACATGGGTTGCGTAAAACAGAACTAAAAATAAATATAAATGCTGTCACATAGCACTGGAGGAGGGGAAAGAAACAAAATCCAGGCTTAATGCTGCAAGGCTGTGCTTTCAGGTCAGAGGTAGCCTGTGAGGACAAACTTTTCACAGCACCTGAGAGGTTCATCTGAGATTGACTTACTCAAAGGAACCTCTCCTCATCCTCCTTCCATCCAGAGGCCTTCTGCTGTCGGCCACTGCGTGTACTCCCCAAACTATGTGTCCTGGACAGACCCCCATTTTGTCTGACCAGGTGGCCATCTTATCCTGAGACCCTTAGTGGACTTAGCTATCATTTTATAGATGAGAAAAAATAGCTAAGACAGGACCATAGAGGTGAACAAAATTTATTATTTTCTGAAATTCTGACTTTCGCTTCTCCCTCCTTCTCCTTCTCCTTCTCCTTCTCCTTCTCCTTCTCCTTCTCCTTCTTCACTCTCCATTCTCCATTCTCTTATCTCTTGTCTGCTACCTCTCTCTCTCTCTTCTGTCCCCTCTCCCCTCTCTCCTCTCTATTTGCTCTTCCTCTCTCTATCTGCTCTTCCTCTCTCTCTCTGTCTCTGTTTCTCTCTCTGTCTCTGTCTCTCTCTGTTTCTATATCTCTCTGTCTCTCTGTCTCTGTCTCTCTGTCTCTGTCTCTGTCTCTGTCTCTCTCTCTCTCTCTGTCTCTCTCTGTCAGAAACCAATCCCCAGTTCCTTCACATGGAATTACAGGTTGAGTTATGGGGCTGGTGAGCCCTTCTGAGTGGCTTGTCCAAAGCAGTAATTTTGTAATCCACTCTAGCTGAAGTAAGCGCCACCTGGGTTGCCCTAGCGTCTCTCTCCTCCACCCAGAACTGAGTCCCCACTTGGGTGAAACTGCTTTGCATATAAACAAACTCTTCTCAAAGACACCTCAACCTTGACATTTCTCTCTCCTTTTCCAAACTTGCTTCCTTTCAAAAAACCTCGGGTGCCTGCCATGCTCCCACATGAGGCCCAATTATCAGAATAATAATTAACAGGCTCTCATTATTTAGGATCAAACAATGCCCCCCTAATGAAGCCAAGAATAGCCAATGTGATCCCTTAAAGCTGGGCGAGTTTTCCTTACACCTTGGGGCATCAAATCCACTGAAACCATTAGGCAGTGGGCTGCCCATAACGGCCAGGATAACTTTGCGTCAAGGACAGTTAATAGATGCCAGAGCACAGACCAAAGTGCTCCAAGCATGTCAGTCAAGACTAACCGGAGGCAAAAACATCAAAATGCAGGTTGGAGTTTTGACATTCCTGCAGGCTCTGAATGCCTCACCAGTAAATTTTTAAAGTCAATATCCCCCTTATGCTCATGAACACTTTTCTGTCTGATGAGTAGAGCTAATGTGGCTCTGATTGAACTGTGACGAAAGTGGGACTTGAAAGGCCGCTTTGAATGTGTGGGGGGCAGAAAGGAGGTTTTTTTTTTGGTGTGTGTTTTGTGTGTGTGTGTGTGTGTGTGTGTGTGTGTGTGTTTTCTTTCTTCCTCCCAGAAATGTCTGTGATAGTAACGAAGACAGTGTACACAGATTATCACAGGCCGCGTCTTTCGACTTCAAGGTTATGTGATTAGAAAATTAGAAAAGTGAAGAGATTAGAAAAACCACGGAACATTTCGAAAGAAAGCTTTTTTACAAATTATCTGTGTGCTGGGTTTGCACAGAATCTGATAGATGGATCTTCTACTGTTTGGAAATGGATCAATGTGGCAGTGCAAACAGGAAGAACTGGCTTCCGAGCCCACTCCTGGCACGAGTTCAAATCCCACACTGAGTCTGCCAATTTGCATAAAGACTGTTAGTTATATGTTTTTTTTAAATTGCCACACGCATGCACATAAGGCAAAATATAGCCACTCTACAAATATAAGGATAAAAACAACAAAGAGATTGTTTCTTGCAATGCATGACTTTTTTTATTTCCAGATTTGGAATAAATCCTTCACCTCTCTGCCCTTTCTCTTCTCAGATGCTGAGAATAATAATTACAAGAACAGGTATTCAGAAACCAAGGAGCGTAGGGTTTGGGTTTTAGCTGGCATCTTGTGGGTGGCTTAGAATGTGAGCTGCTGTTTGGGGACTCAAATCACAGAGTTTAATGAAGGAAAGAAGGAAACTTCCTTGTGTTGAAAACTACACTGGTATGAAGAGAAATTTCATCAGACAATCTGCGCTGTTTTCGTACCCCCTGAGGATGAAGGAAGCGTGAAGATGTAGAGGACGCCACATGGAACTAGACAGGGTGAGGCCCGCCCACTCTCGCAGTGCATTCCTGGATCCTTTCTGCATCTGGACTGTGGACTCTGCCTGTCCTGCCCGAGAAGCGCAAACATCTGCACTCCAAAAGTGCTCTGCTCCATCAGTACAGGCACAGGTGGTATTCGAACTAGGGCCAGCTTGACCTTATACAATTGGAGCCTTTGAAGAAGTAGCATCCTGATATTGTTAGACTCAGCTCACTGTCACTTGGCTGAAGTCTCTCAGATATTAAAATGTATGTAGGCCATAATTACGCTTCTGGGCCAGACCCAAATCTGCCGGGCCTCTAGTGACAGTGGCAGTCAGTAAGGATTGGGCACAAAGGACACCACATTTAGGGTTTAGAGACCCCACTGAAGCACTTGATTTGCCTTTGGTCCTTGATTGTTTTAGCTCTGTTATTTGGAACATCATCTAAAATTTGGAGTCTGCACTGAGATTCCATTTATATAAGCAGTCCTTGCCAATTGGTCACATGAGCTTTCTGTTCATAAAATCTCCTCCTGTGAGCACAGGAACCATGTGTTTCACTCACTGGTTGAGCCCTTGCTTACGAAGCGCCTGCTAGGGCTACAGAGTGTCATAAGTCATTGGGGCGGGTCTGCGGGTAAGACAAATGCTTATCCTTACGCAGCTCGCATTTCTGGTGGGGACAATAGGACATCAGTGAAAATAAAGTTAACTACATGGAGCGCTTGAAGGAATAGTATATGGAGACATATTAGCGTAGGGTGAGAGGGAGCAGAGATGCCCAGGTGAGGGGCAGGGCTAGGCTGCCTCAGGAAGGTGAGCTCAGGCAAGTCCCGCAGGAAAACGACCACACCGCAACCTCTGGGTACAGGAGTGTGGATACCTGGGCGAGCACACCCACAGAGCTTTCACAATGGGAAGCCCCAGTACCATGGTGAATGGGAGCCATGGGGGGACGCAGATGGCACTAGGAGAGAGATGGAAGATAAAGCCTTGCCCCTTTTTGTGTCCCCAGGGTCTGCTTCAGATGCTGTCAGCCAGCAAACACTCAGCAGCTATTTTTTTTTTTTTTTCCAGTCAGTGGATGAGTGAACAACATCAGTAAAAGAAATGCTGGACACTGGAAGGTCCTGGCCTCATCTCCTCTGGTTTTGGATACTCCGGAAGAATATTTTCTGGCTGTGTAGTTTGGACCTTCAGTTGGCCAAGTTCTTCTTTCTGTAGATCTCATCATGTAGGTTCACAAGTCACCATTAGAAACTTTCCCCAGGGAATGACAGTTTCCAACATCATTTGGAGAATCCACTCAACCATAAAGCCCATTTCTCAGTCCTGTTCATTTTCCCCTGTCCCTCAGCCATTCCTCAACAAGGATTCTGTAGAACTTGTGCTGAGAAATGATGATCCAGGCAGGGCCCAAAGCCCCCAGAGGGACAACTCACCCATCCTCCACCGTCCTACCTCCACTCTTGCATTTGGGACCACTTTGAAGCTCAGAATCACCATCTTCCATTGCCTGAACAAAGTCCACTGCCTTGGGATTTCTGTCTGCTGCCCCTGGCTTAACCCACAGGACTGCATGGAATAATCTTAGGTATGGACTGTTAGTCACTACAGAGGCGACTCTAGGGGAAATCCTCTCGGCTTGCAGGGCCTGGGGAACACTGCTGCTCCTGTAGGTAACTTACCACTGAGGCATAAAGATAGAAGCTTTGAGCTCAGCCTGCGGAACTCAGGGAGACCTAACCTCAATATAGAAAGTACAGCACACTGGGGATGTGGCTTAGTGGGAAGGCAACCCAGGCCCAATGTCTGCATTCATAAATGAATATTCCTTTAAGATTTCAAGTTGTGGTTTCCTGTGTTTCCCATAATGTCCTCCAGAGTACATTACTTCCTTAGACGGAACCAGCCAAAATCACTGAGCTACTCTCCTTAGGTGAGTAGAACAAGCCGCTCACTACAATATTCGATTGCCTACCCACCAATATTCTGTCCATTGTTTTTATTTTTTTCTGAACATGCAATATATAATTCCAAATTGAGCATGTGCGGCAGGGCGCTCACTTTTGCATGTGGTGCTGTCTCGAGTCTCCCCAATAAAGGCCCCTGATTTCTTTCTTCCCGAAACTGTTGCTTGGAGGGCTACCCCATTTCTCTCCCTGCTTGTTTACTTCCTTATCGCCTGGTGCTCCTCGCTCACTGTGTGCCCGGCAAGGAGTGAGTCTGCTGCGTCTCGTAGAGAAAGCTCTAAGGGCACGCTGGTTTCATTTTAGTTTTTGGTGAAGTCCGTCTTTGTCACACAACCAACAGCTAGGCAGTTGTCAAGACTCGGATTTTGTTTTCCTTATCTGTGTTTCTTTCCTCATGAGGTTGGGAGGACCAAGACAGACGAGTGAAAAGGGCCTCTGAGCTTGCGCCTGTGCCGCCAGTGTTAGCTCTCTTCTCCGTCCCCTTCCACCATTCTTTCTGCTAATTTGGAGAGAGGAACGCTTTCCTTCACAATAATTCTTTCTCCTATGGGTTAAATATCTTCGGCTCTTCCTAATATAGACCACGAGGGTGACCTGCACACGTGGTGCAGTCACCAGAGAATGGGAGGCCTCACGTTCCCAAGCACTGCGTGAGACAGAAGCCAGGATGGTGACCCTTTCCTCTTGACAACCCACAGATCCGAGGGTACAGCCTGCTTTAAAGCCGGAAATTCCAAACCAAATAATCGAGAAACATCTTGAAGGTATTCTGACAGAAATAACCACACTGCCGTGAACACTATAAATATGCATGCATCCTCTAGGCCACCGTTATACAGCTCTGCACCTAACAAATGTCACATGATATCCCTTAAACACACACACACACAAAAAAAATCTACCCTAAAGGGAGATGCAGACCTGCCATGTAGGTGGATGAGTCTTCAGGCTTTCCCCGGTACTGAGAGGCTGTCTCTAACCAAGAGATCAAGTTCATTTTCTATTGTCAGCACTCTTGGATGTAAAGGGAACTTTAGCACCAGCATGACACTGACAGGTAAGAAGACTGAGGGCTCTGGACCATGGAGGAAGCCGAACACTTGGGTCATTGTCATCCACGTCCCATGCCTTTGCTTGTTTGGAAACTGAGCTTGGTATAAACAACCTAAGGGGCACTTGTCCTTTGGATGTTCTGTTTTGGTAACACAGTGACTTAGCCACTTCCCACTTAGCCGGCCACCAAGTCATTCCTTTCTCTTCCCAAAGTCCCCAAGGAGACTATCTGACATGGTGACGGGATTCAAAAATCCAGGCACTCAACTCACTTCCCCAAGTTCTTTGCCTTTACATAGCAAGTTACTTCTCCTGGGTTTTGTTCTTTTCTCTTTTTGTTCTATGTATTTGTGTGTGTTTTCTTTGTAACTGACATATCATCATAAATTCCTGCATGTGAAAATTAGGAGTCCACCGATTTAACCAGGAATTTAGCTATGGTGTTATCTACAAAAGAAAATAGAGCCACAGCTATGTCTTCAAGATGGGATAAAGGGAAGACAGGCTGAATACTTTCCAATCTTTCTTCATATGGGCGAGGGTGTGTCAATCTCTTTAAAGGACGAAGTTGGCTTCTTTTCCTTTTGCAAATGGCTGAACCTCTTGGAAGAATACAAGCATGTCATTGTCTCAGGCACATGCAGATAGGGCTGCATTAAGGTGCCACCAAGGCGACTAAATGACAGTAGTTCTACCAGGGAGAAGCCAGCTGAGGATGAGTGATCAAGCACAGGAGAAGTTTCTGCACTGCCAATCCTTTGGAAAGAAGCAGGAGTTGGGGCTGCTGGGATTCGCAACCTCAGACCCCAGACTCAGTGGAGGAAGGGACAGTGAGAGCCAGGCTGTGTTTATGGCCACATTTCCAAAAGCTTTCAAAGCGCGTTACCTCAAGCGACCATGTCCGAGTTCCACCAGCCCTGATCTAGGAAGAGATTGTTGCATGAAAATCAAACAGGACACACTAAACGAGTAAAGAATTTAATAAAAATTGGAATCGCTTCACACCATCATAGGTACTGGATATCTGAATCTCTGATAGAAAGCAATAATGAAGATTATGAGCATGTATAATGTCTACTAAGACAGGTAGAGGAAGTGTCCTGGAGAGTGTCATTTCCAGACTGGTGGTTCTTCTCTTCTACAATCACAGGTGACCAGATGACCTCACACAGGGCAGCAGCACGAGGTCGTGACTCAGCCATGCAGTGATGCTCTGGCCCTCAGGACTGGTCCTCCTCACATCCGTAGGCCTCCCTCCCCAACCAGGCCCCAGTTTGAGGTCAGGCTCATTGTCCAAGCCCTGATCATTCTGCCAGGCACTCTCCTCCAATCTCTGGCTCCTCCTTTCCCTGTTTTCATGTCATGTCACAGAATAATTGGGTGAGCAACCTCTGAGGAAGGCAACTTGGAAGTGAATAACTGTTATCTTATTGGTACAAGAACTACTTTTCCAAAAAAAAAAAAAGGCTCATCTGCTGGCTTCTTTCCTGGCCAGCACCAGCCCAGAGGACCCCCTCATGCCTGACACCTTGTTTTGCTCTTTGGTCATTGTGTTCTTAGAGTCTGAATGTCTCTGCCTGTGCTCTCACCCAGTTTGTGTGCTGAAGATCTAACTCGTAATGTTATAGCAGCAGAAATTGGGGTTTGTGGGTGGTATTTGGGCTTCAATGATGTCAAAGCATGGAGCCCCAGAATAAGACTAATGCATTGATAAGAGGAGGGTAAACCACCAGAATTCCTCTCTGCAATGCAAGGACGCAGAAACAAGGTGAAAGTTTGCAAGACAGGAAGGGAGTTCTTACAGCACTAGACCATGCTGGTTTTCTCTTCTCCCAAAATTTGAGAAAAGAATCTCAGCTGAGTGGGCCACTGCAGCCATAGTATCTTGCCAGAGCAGCCCCAGCTAAAAGAGATGCCTACCTATTAGAAAAGCCATCCTGAAAGGGCAGCTCCTCTCCTCTCACCTGGTCTGCCATGGCTCACCCTGGCTGGCAAACAACCGCAGAACTGTTTGATCCTGTTCTTCTCTCATTAATTGTTCTCTGGCCACCATTGACATCCTCAAGATGAGAACATCTACAGGAGTCAACAGAGGGCTACACCTTCCGGAAGGTTCCTCTCCTTCTCTCAGCTCCCAGAGAACACCCTAAAGCTTGCTAGAGGAACTTTCCTTCATTTTCTTTTTGAAAATAAAATCTTTCAATTACTGTCACATCTACCAAATGTGAATCTAATGATAAGACCTGAGAGGGACTAAGCAGCGTATTAACGGAGTGCTCCTGGGGGTCTCAGGCCAGGTGGTGTCCAGGCCCCAAAGCTCAAGTTAGCACTAGCTTCTGTGAAGAGAAAAGGCTGTAAAACACCATCCCTAATGATTTAACAGCTTTTCCCTGGGAACACAGTAAGCAGGGGAGCTTTTAAATATTAAGAAATAATTATGCCACCTCAGTGCTGTCTTTCCTCAAAATTACATCACATCAGGGTTCTGCTAGATAAATAAAGTTCGCTAAAGAGCTCAAGTCTTATAAAAATGAAAAACTGTGCTCAATGAAATGTTATTTCCAGTTGACAGCAGGAAGGTGGATGGAGGGAAAGCAGAATTAGTGAAAAGATTCAGACTATTTTCCTAAATGGGTACTTAGAGTAAACCTCACCCTGTCAATTTAATTCTCCGTTATTGACATTTCAAACTCTTTTGCACTCCTAACCACCCTAGTTGGGTCTGAACTGGGAAGGTTTATGGTACGGGCAAGGACCAAGATGCCCCAGCTCAGCCACGAGGGTCTATGTTAAGTCTGAGAGGTAGAAGTTCAAAGAACTTGTCACCAACCTGGAGCTGTGTTTCTACAGTTTATTACTGTAGATTGGAATCGTTTGTATTTTTATCTGAACAGGGAATATCATTTGTGGGAAGAAAAGACAGACTTTCAAGAATCTGACACATGGCTCCTACATAGAGGGTCACCTCAAATCTTACCACCACATCTTGCCCTGTGCAAGTGCAACTGCTAAAATTTTTAAAGAACTTGGATAGGATATGTGGGTCATTGGCACTTAGTGGGAGTGAGCTTAATAGGTTCTTTGCCCCTACCCAAACAAGACCCTGGGCCATTTGAGGTCACTAAGCATGTGAGTGGGAACGGCCCTAAGGAAGGAAACAGGGAGGCTCACTGCACAGCTCTGCTCCAGATCAGACAAGGGCAGACTCCCAGAACTCTGGGTCTGTAGGACCCTGCACAACCCCAGCCCCTGCCACAGCTATGAGACAGAGACAACTCACCACAGTGACAACAAATGTAACAAAAACCAAGCCCACGGAAGGCCCTTTTGGTCACATGGGCCAAGGCAAGTTTTTGTAGAATTAACTCCTGGGTGGCCCCTGGGTGTCATGAGACTTCACTTTTTCCATTGCTTTTTCCTTTACTGGGAAAACCCCTCTGCCTTCTGGTCACCTTTTGAAGTTAATGGCAGGGCGTAGCTGCATATCCGTACTTTTATAGGCTTCCTAATGACCTGCTTGATTATTTGCTTTGTTCGGAGCCAGGTTTGCTTCTGTTAGGCAGAAGGAGCCTGGGTACTACGCTGCCTGGTTTCATGGTGGGTCTAGCACAAATTCCAAGTGTGAGCACTTCTTTTTGGAACACACAGATTGGAATGTGAAGCTGGAATTGAGCTTTATTCATGAGATGGGCAGGGGCCTTCTCTCCAGAGGGCTAGGCCTCTAGTAGAAAATCACAACCCAGATTCCCCAGCGAAGTCCATGATTTCATAATCCTTTGTAACCCTTCTTGTTTTCCGCAGTTAGGCAGATTCAGAAAGGAAGAGCCCTTAGGTCTAAGCTCAGAATGTCAAAAACTCACCAGCTTCTCCACCATGGCTCTACCTCGTGCCAAGCTGCTGTTTCAGGTGCAGCTATATTTGCTGTCTTGCTTGCTCCTTCTGAGTGCAGGCGCGCTCTCAGCAGCCCTCTCCACATAAGCAGCAGCTAGGATCTCGGAAAGACACTGAGTCCCCTTTGCCATTCTTCACCTAAACGCTTGTGCTTAGAATGAGTACTGGGAAGCGCTGGTAACCCTTCCTAAAGGTCTCTTTTGCTGAGTGTAGACTTAGCCTGAGTCAACTCTGATGGCAATGTCCTAGACTTTTAGAATCTGGTAAAATGTACAGTCAAGGTAAATGAATAAGTTGTCTGGAAAACAGAAAGGAAATGAGCTTTTGTGAACCTTCCTGTTTCCATGCAAGAAAGTAGGAGTTGTATCTGATCCAGATTAACCTATAATAAATGTTAAATACCTTTGCCCATTATAATTTAGCTGGGATACATGTGGGGCTCATTCACTACTTTATTGTTTCCTTTGTGTGCCCATGTACATTCTTGCCCTTTGAAATATACCCTGCTTGCCATGAAATCCAGATCTACATAGAACAGAGCTTCCCTCAAATTATGCGACAGCAGATTGTTGTAAATCTTGGAATCCTGAGTGTTTAGCACTTTTCAGAAAACCCGAGGAAGCCAATCTTACTGAAAGTAACGTTTTATATCGGCTCCCGATTCTCCTCTTCGTCCTCCAACTAGGTGCATTGCTGAGGATTCTGCTGACCACTTCTTGGTTGAATCTGACACTCAGTAGTCACCAAACGATGGATGGCATCATGTTGGCAACCATTAGATGCCTGGGCTACTTTCTGCTTGGACCTGAGTGTATTGATCCAGTAAGATTTTATTCCTCGGAAACATGAGCAACATGCCATTTAATTTTGCCTCGGTACTGTCACTCAGCGCCCTGAGAGGCATTTAAGAGACACGAGGTTTGGAACAGAAACACAGGGGCTATTATCTCTTCCGAAGAAGTGGGGAAAGAAATCAGGTTAAGCTTTGATCATATCATTTCACCTTTGGACTTTTATTACAGCTGTTTGACACCCTCGGCTGGCAGATTGAGTGGGAAGATAAATGCGCCTGTGCAACTTGGTTTAATATCAAAAATGGAGATGGGACTTGCGGGTTCTCATCTGGGAAATGTTCCCATCTGTGAGATGTGCCAGTTCCTGTTGGCGATGCGCTCCGAGGCTCTCGGGGCCAAAAGGTGAGCCCCTCAGAGGTCCCGGGCTATGAATATTTCACCACCAAAGATCCCTGCTGCACCAGGGCCGCGTGCTGACTGAGGGCTTCTTCAGGGTGAGTCCTCAGTTGACTGATGAATACAAAACGCCTCTCTGAACAAAAGCCATTCAAGATTCGCTGAAGACAAGACAACCTACTTTGGTTTCTGTGTCTGGTACCCGGGTATCAACGGAGATAAAGCACTGAGTGACAGGGAAGCAAAATACAGAAGAACACAATC
The DNA here is from genome assembly GCA_004027025.1 of Myocastor coypus. NCBI lineage: Eukaryota > Metazoa > Chordata > Mammalia > Rodentia > Myocastoridae > Myocastor > Myocastor coypus. The sequence continues at coordinate 24,264 of PVJA010006409.1, forward strand.
TATTGTTCTCCCATTGACGGCGGGGATAATGGGCAAGTTAGAGAGTCACCGTAGTGTCACGGACCGCTGTGAACTTGGGAGAGCTCAAGGATCAGAAGGTAACATGAAGCAAGGAGGGAAATGAAGATAATATTGGGTTACTGAGCATTCTCAAATTGTACTGAAACGCATCCCGTCCCTTTGGAGGGGGCATGTTTTTGACAAGGAGGACAATGGGAAGAAACCGGCAGCTGTAACAATATCGCCATTTTCTTTTGCTATAGGCCGTAACGTGAACTTCTTAGAAGACACCTTCTTTCACCACGTCTTTGTTGCACCGTCTATTGAGGAGGCAGAGACCAGAGTGCTGCCTTGTTCCGGGGCTGTCGAAAACCAAGGATCCTGCTTCTCCCGGCCAACGGCAGCTGCTCTGCTGCAGATTACAGGGCAGGTTTGCAGCCAAGGGCGGAGGAAAGGAGCTGGCAGGGAACAAGAGAAGCAGGGAGGCAGAGAAAGGGGGTGGGGGAGAACCAGGACACGTGGGTGGGAGAGGAGGCAGGGACACTGAAGACAGCCCAGAGGAATGAGAAAGGGGATTTTCATGGTGTGGAGTGAGGACAACATGGATTTTTTTTTTTTTTTTTTTTAACCACTCCCAGAGGTGAGCAAGACTCTCCTCAAACAAATAATTTAAAAAAAAAAACAATAATAACAAGATGGATGGAATAACTTTAGCATTTGTGGCGTGGGAGCCACAATTTCACCTGTGAACTTTAACCTATTTTCTGTTAGAAACTTAGTTAATATTTAGTACCATTGCTTTAAAACTATGTAACACTGTCGCGTGAATCCATACTTGGTCAAGAGCTCTCCACGCAAAAAGTGAAAGTGCCAACATAGTTGCTGATGCCCACAGCAGGGCTGGGCACACTGTGGCTTGCTCTCACAGCAAAAGGAACACGACACAGCCGTAGGAAACGTGCACACAGACACTGGAGTCCCCATCCCCACAGGAGATTCCTAAAGCTCTGAGTTCCACGGATCTGGGCTAAGAAGTGCTATTCCAGGACATCTGACATCCAGTTGGTATAAAGCACATATATGCTCATACAGCTTTAAATCATTCAAGTAAGGGCTGATGTGATAGCTCAGCAGACTAAGCACCTGCTTAGGTAAGCTCAGGGGCTGGAGTACTACATGCTGTGCCAGCCACCACCCACCCACCCCGTGGGGCACCTGAGCTGGCCACCAAGTCCAGGGTTGGTGGCACACACCTGTAATTACAGCTTTGAGGAGCCTGAAGATAGGGGCGTCCCTATGAGTCTGAGCTGCATAGTGAGAGCCCTATAACAAATTCATAAGATTTTTTAAAAATGAAATCATGCTAGCGTCTGGCCAACTAGGCATTCCAGCTGGCCCAAGTTTATCATCTAAGACTTCACAAGTAAATGATTTTGAAGAAACTGTGTTGAAATACAAGGGAGAAAGTACATTTATGTCTATGTGCAGGATAATTTGGGTAATAGTACTGCCAATTTCTGCTGATCTTTGAATTTTTAAAATGACTTATTTACTTAGGTGGTACAGGGTTTTGCTACACAGCTCCTCTTCGTAGTGATCCTCCTAGCCAGCCTCCCCAGCACTGGGGCTATAGGTATGCACTGTCACACCTGGTTTCCGTGTTGTGGCACTGGGGCCAGCGTGGCATTTTGCTAATCATTTGACAGGAGCACTTAAGGCTTACTTTTTTTTTCTTTTCGTTCTTAGGGTTTCCTGTTTAATTTCTTATAACTTTTCTGTTGCTATTTTTTTTTAACCAGTTCTGTACATTTACATCTGGTAACCCCTAAACTGCTGATTTGAAGACAGTATCACTCAGTGCATCAACCCTTGCCGAATTCCCATTACTTTACTTAGTGAAACTTTGTCTCATTTCTAATGTTGTTTTTTATTACTATTTTGTATTCTTCTAATTTCTTTTTAGGCCAGCCAAATAGCTCAGTGGATTACAGCACCTGTAGGTTGGCCATATATAGTGCAGGGGTCAGGGGTTTGATCCCCAGGCCTGCCATGCTGGCCCTTCCCCCCAGGGTGCACTGAGGCAGCAACTGAGACAGGGTGTGGTGGCATGCACCAGTAATCTTGACCCAGCAACCAGTCCTGATGCATGAGTGAGACCACCCTGGGCCCACTGGAAACACATTAGCCAGCAACCAGGCCTGGCATGTGAGTGAAACTGTGAAGTTCCACCAGAAACTCATTTGACACAGCAACAAAGCCCAGTGTATGAGGAGAAGTTCACCCATCAGACAGGCCCAGTGTGGAAAACTGCAGAGGAACTCCCTGAAGAGAGACTAGAGACAAGACTGATCCAGCTGATCCAGGAGCAGAACATCTTGCCAAAGTGGCACAGCAGGTTCACCTCCAAAGGCCGCAGCAAGAAGAAGTGTAGTTCAGCAGCCAGAGCCAAGCCACACCCTCTTGGATGAGTTTGAACTCGGTAGATCCAGATCTGGTGCCAAAGTAAGAACTACATCAAAGGTCAGAAGGCAGGACTATACAAAGTGACAGAGAGAACAAGCAAAATGTATTCTTAGGCCTTGAGCCTACCCAGAACAAATACAGGAGATAAATAGCATAGAAGAAATTGGAAATCACACACCTGAAATCTCTGAAATAATAGCAACCGAAGTAAAGAAACAATGCAGAAAGATATAGATGAAATCAGACCAGAAGTAATTTCTGAAGTAAAAAAGAAGTAATACCTATAATAAAATAAGTACTAAGTGCTTCTAAAGAAGACACTGATTAAAAAAAAAAAATAGAGGGGAATAGAAAAAAGATGAAATCCTTGAATGAGCAATATAAGAAAATAATGGAATGCATGAGGCAGATTCAAAGTGCTACATAGGAACTTAAACTTTCAACCATAAACTGGCAAAACCATTTCAATGAAAGTGAAAATAGACTTTCAGACCTTAAAGACACCATTGCAGCTAGTGAAGAGGTAAGAAAAGATCTCTCAAAAACAAGTGGGATGCAAGAAAAAGTAATTCAACATCTGCAAGATGATGCAAAGATGAACAACATAAGACTAATAGGCATCAATGAGAAAGGAGTCTGTACAAATGATATAAAAAGAATATGGGCAGAAGTAATAACAGAAAACTTCCCAAATATGGTGAAACAATTGGACATTCAGGTAACCAAAGCATATAGAACTCCAAATAACATCAACCCAATTTAAACCACACCCAGATATATAATAATCAAGATCCCAGAAATTCATCACACCAACTATATACTAAAAGCCACTACAGAAAAGAAACAGATCATATTTAAAGGAAAACCCATGAGAATAATGGCAGATTTCTCTTCACAAACCATCAAGTCAAGAAGAGCATGGAGCAAAGTACTTCAAGTCTTGCAAGAAAATAAATTCTAGCCCAGACTGATACACCCTGAAAAACTCTCAAGTTCAATGGAGAAGTGAAATTCTTCCATGACAAAGAACAACTAAAGAATTTCTTGATGTCAAAGCCTGCACAATTCACTAAAAGATATTCTAGAGGAGGATCAAAATGACCACAACTCCATGAAAGAGAATGGAAAGAACCCACCAAATAGGGCAAACAATTAAGCACAGGAGGAAAAGAGGTATACAAAAGCTATCTTTCAACTATTGTTTTGTATACAGCAGCAGAATCTGTCCATCAGCATATTCTACAAATCAACTTTTCCTGCACCCTATGGGTCATGATTCTGTCTGGATCTACAGAATGGATATCAAGGAAATAGCAGTAGTTCAGTCCCACAAGTGACACCTGACCACCAGTAAGCATCATGGACACTGCCCATGTCCATGACATACTAGAACTTTGTGTAATATCCTATCTCCAAACTGGTGGAAGTTCTGGTCATAATTTGCCATTCAAGTTTTTATGTTGTTTTATTCTTAGTAACTTTTTACTACCATGGAAACTTCTTCTTAGTTGATATTTTTGTATATATTAATCTACTCAAATACTACGTGAGTACTCTGTATTGATTACAGATTCATACATATGATACACAACATTCTGGCCTCTAAGTTGGACTCACGATTTGATTTGAAGCTTGGAACATTGTTTTGAGATATTTAATTTAATTTAAAAGAAGAAATATATTAAAAGTAAAAATAAAATAAAATAATCAATTACTGATTAATTGATCACATAAAACTAAATGTACACTATGCATATATGTAAAAGACAGATTTCTGTGAAATGGAAGTCCAGCAAACTTTCTCCTCTTTTCAGGTAAATAAATAAATAAATAAATAAAAGAGGCAGATTACTTTGAGTCTGATTTAGTAGTGCGACCCTGAACACCCTGTAGACCCTTCCCTAAGATACAAAATAGATAGATAAATAAATAAACAAATAAATAAATATATTTTTTTAAAAAAGCAAAAGCATAGGTACACTTATTGAACTCTGGCCTTTCTTATTATCAGCTTGGTGATGATTCAGAAGGCACCTATGGGCCCTTCTCAGTAATAAGATAGTGGTCTGTGCATTGGAGATCACCGTGCAATAATTCAGGAAATGGAGAGGAAAAGCTCAGTAAATTTGTACCCATTGCCCCCCTAACACATTCTCTAGAAGTTTCCCTAGCTGACTCTGATTGCTAATGCGTCCCCTTCTCTTGCCGGTTCCCTTCTATAGTCACTTTCTATGTCCTTTGAGACAAGTAGAGTGGCAAGAGCTTATGAGATTTTCCCCACTTGGTTAACTAGAGCACAGTTGTGTCACCTGTGCTGCGGTGAGAGGGACCTAAACGCCTGGCAACCAGCATCTTCCCTTCACTGTGGACACCAACGTGACCATAATGTGCTCTCGTGTTGATTTCTTACCTTTACAGGGAAGAAATCTCAGATGCCTTAGCTGCTGAAGGATAGCATGGAACCAGACACAGTTTCACCTGCAGCCGTCAACTGAGGCATACAGTAAGCATGGGACGTGGGTGAGGAGAAGGGACGGTGGAAGCAGCAAAATGACACGGGCAGCCCACTTAGTCGGAAGGTGTGGTCAGCAAGCTAGAGAGGGACAAGGTCCTGGAGATGCCAGCAGCAGGGAGAAAATGCATGCGTCAGCCCAGACGGGGAGAGAACTCTGACCCACTAATACTGTAAGAGCATTACTCTTCTTCCTTGCTGCAGGCTGACCTGCCAGCCGGTCACCAGAAGGAAGACATGGGCTGGGCTGGTGAGGAGGAAGATATAGAAAGCTATAATTAAATCTGATTTTTTTTTTTCCTGATGTAATAAAATGCCACAAGAAGTCAGCTGACAGATGCGGACATGGGAGGACTAGAAGGTGAAGATGCGGGTTCCTCCCACATCAGCAGTGGACTGAGAGTGCAGGTGACTGCCACCAGAAATAAACGCCAATAGCCGGAAAGCAATCGCAGCTTCCAGCTATGTTTGCAGTGTCTCCACCACTGATACAAGCACCACCATTGCTCCCAACATTTACTAGGGTTCTGGGTCTGAGCTCACTTTTCCATAGATTAGTTTAATTTATTACTAATGAAATCTTCACCGAGGCCCTGGGATATATTGGGATATATATAAATGAATATTGCCATATTCATTTAACAGAAAAGGATAATGAAGCTCAGACATACCAAGTCTCAAGACACTCAGCTGATCAATGTCTGGTCTAGAATTCAAGCCCGAGTTTTACTCCAGCCCAGACTGACATCTCTGAGGGAATGGCACCTGCTTCCACAGGCAAAAAAAAAAAAAAAAAAAAGGGCTGCTTGAGACCAAAGACAGCGCTGGATTTTAGAAAGAAGAGCAACCCCTGTCCCTGATTGTCCAAGCTTGGTTTGTGGTCGTTTATACAGCACTACTAGGTCTGGAGGTGCCGGTAGTGTGTTGGAGATGCTATTTAATCCATCTAAGACTTGATTTCATTTCTTTGCTGGAATGAAGCAATTACATTTAACACTATGAGCTTTTTCATTTTTAATACTCTTTGGTTATGTTGAACAGCTTCCTTTGATATGCTTAGGATATTTTAGACACTGCTGAAGACGTAGAATGGACCATTGGGGGGGCGCAGCCTAGAACCTCAAGTTTCCTACCACACCCTGAGTTTCTCCAGGGCAAACACTCTGCCCCCACTCATCTCTCTACCTCTGCTCGTTCACTCTCCATTGGCTCATGGCTCCACGTGAAGCATGGTTTCTGAATGTGTATCAACATTGCATGGAGAAAGGGAGCTACTCATGAGAACTGCTATAAAACATTTGTGCAAATATCTTAGAATCAATGCAGTATAAAGAAATAGGCTATTTGTTGTGGTTTGGATCTCAAGTGCTGGAACTTTGGTCCTCAGTCTGTGGCCTTTGGGGAGCTAGAAACATCTCCCACTGGGATGGAACCTAGTGGAAGTTAGATAATTGGGGGCTATACTTGAATAAATGATTAGGAATCAAGCTGCTTGCCCCTTTCCTGGGCACCACGAGGCAAGCACGGCTTCCCACTAAGATGTAACTCTTCACTACAAGCTCCAAAGCAACAGGCCAGTTAATGATGGCCTGAAATCTCTGAAACCATGAGCCTAAATGAGACTTTTCTTCTCGGAATTTGTTTAACTCAGGTATTTTGTTACAGTGAGGGAAATCTGACCAGTATATCACTGGAAACCAGCTAGTGTGATCAGAGGAAGAGCTGTTTTCTGATCTTGCAGGATGGGGAAAACCTTGACAGAAAGAGTAGCACAGAAAAATAGAAACGCTGTGAGTTTCTGCTCGCCGAGTTGCATCTTACCAATGTGTAAGGAAGGCAGCAGCCGCCAAACCCCGCAAAGAGGCGGTTGAATTACCAAGAGTTTTAAATTGTTGAACTCTGCATTTTAAACTTTGCTGTAGGAAATGAGAGTCCTTCAGGGCTTCACACAAAGGAGTGAGAGCAGCAGTTATGCCGTGTTTAAATCCATCCAGAGGTGAGCTTTGTGTGCGGCCCACAGATGTTGCTTTATTTTATCGTACTGATCACTCCAAGTGATTATGCAAGTCAGTTTTATTATATGATAATTACACCTCAACAAAAAATATGTAATAAAGACACTACCATTGTTGAGGTGAAGTGGCTTCCTCTTCCCGTGCAAAAACAACCTCAAAGCAAGACTAAAAGATCGTCGAAAGCTTCATTTTAACATTTGTGAGATGCCTTTCTTTACCGTGAAGGCCATTTTTGAGAAATGAAAAAAGAAAGGAAAAAGAGAGGTGTAACAAATGGAAGGAAAAAAAAGTAGGCAGGAATACAGAAGAGAGAAAAGAAAAAGAAAAGAATCCTTTGTATTTTCAAGTTCACCTGCCCTCAGTTCTGGATGAGGAGAAGAAACGCGGCAGACACAGCACCCACTGTGGTCTGAGCTCCTGTCAGGTCAGATGGACCCTCAGAGCGCTTCAGGGCTGTGGCATAAACGTCTCTTGCCTCTTGGGCCATCTCTTCACAGCTGAACACCTCCACTACTTTGAAGTGTCTCAGTTCAATTTGGTGTTCTAAAAATTTTAATATATTCTGGATTTCCCAATAATCTATTGATGATATCTTTCTCGTTTTCTGAAGATGTAAATTCCAGGATTAGCAAAGCTTATGCTAAATCCCTTTTGAGGCAGTTCATTTGGGAGGCTGGTTCCCAGTTCCCAGGGGACACAGCTGTAGGAGTTAGTTGAGTGCAGCAGAAAGATTTATTCCCAGACAAATTGGCTTATAAATATGAACCACTCCATGAAAAGCAATTCGCAGGGCAAGTCTGGAGGGAGCTATTCTTTTTACTTTAGGGACCGGTTTTTATGAAAGATCTAATATGCAGCTCTTTTCCTGCTCCTGGCCTTGGGTATTTTCACTCCCCTTGGATGTGACTATTTCTCTTAATTTACTTAGTACAGAGTCCCCAAGGACTTGTAAACCCATAATTGGACAGCTGAGATTAGGAGGTTAAGAAAACTGACATCTAGAGAGCTTTTATAACTATTTAAGCAACTTTTTATTGGCTGAAAATTTCTTCAAGTGCTGTTTCAACTCTCCCTTCAGAGAGGCCGCCCCCTCTTGCTGTGCACCAGAAAGGACCCAGAAAGGAAGCAGGCCGCTCTATTGGGTTAGACAGGGCCTCCCTCCTCCTCGTCTTCAGTGAAGAATGCTTTCTAAGAAATGAGCGGGGAAGAGAAAGTTGTACTCAGGTTAATATGAAATAAAAAAATGCATCAAAAGCCACTCTAGGATTTCATTTCAATCCTAATGCATCTCAAGTACATTGTTTAAAGTATCCTGAAACATAGCAAGTTTTGTCCTTTTTTTCCTGGAGATTTTACTTACTGTTAGTTTCTGGCCACTTCTAGCTTTCAAAACTCTTAGGAAATCTCGCAGCGACTGAGTTCTTGGTGGGGAGGCTGGGGAGGAGTCGAGCATGCGCTGTGTAGGGGAAGCGGAGCAGTAGGTGGGGACAACGCTGGCTCCTGGCAGTGGGCACAATTGCTGGTTGGTGACCTTCGGTGTACGGGGCCTAAAGTGGGCCAGATTGTGATGGTTTCCTGCATCCCCGACATGATCAACACTTCATCCCACCTCTAGCTTTCTGAATTTGAAGGTCTTCGGAGATGGCTTGAGCCTCCACTGCTCTCTGCAGCTGCTGATAGAGTAGGAGCTGGGTGTGACCAGGGAGGCTGTCAAGCTACGGAGACTGCCCTTCTGGACTCAGGGTCTTTAGGCAAGGACGCGTTGCTTCTGGGATTCGTACAGGGTCAGAATATGTGGCTGCAGGGGCCAAGGACTGCTGAGGAAAAGCGGCGTGAAGAGGAGGGAACGAGAGCTGCACCCCAGCCTTGCGCCCCCAGATGGAAGGCTGCCCGGCGGAAGTGCGCCTTTGGCCGCCAAGTCACCGGCAGCGCTGTCCTTATAGATTTTAGCATCACCCAGCACTGAGGTGAACTGTAAAGTTTTGCTTCACAGGCCTGTAGCTGCCTCCTTCTCAGGAAAATCCCACCTCTTGGACAATTGCTGAATGGCTACTGAGAGCCAAGCACAAGCACAAGCACAAGCACTCTAGTGTATTAGCTCGTGTAACCCTCAGGAGACCCCTGTGGGGTACACACAAGTCTACGCAATATGCGACCCCACCTACAGATGCGCTGAGCTCCCCTGTGTCACTCAGCTCAAGAACCTGAGTTCAGAAAGCCCAGCCCCGAGGGGCATGCTCTGGATATCATTTTACCTTGCTTTTGCAGGGCCAAGAGTGCAGACTCGGTTCTCCACAATTATAGCTTTTTCACTCATTCCAAGTCATCAGAGCGAGTTGCTACCCCTCAAGCTTTGGTTGCTGCTGTTCTTTTAACCAGAAATCCAGCCATATCACTGTAGAGCCCAAAGGACTCAGCTACCTCCAGGTCTAAAACATGTTGTAGCATGCATTTGTATATCATGCAATTGTACATGTGATATATGTGTACTCACATATAGATTAAGACAGCATCTTAGGATGGCGAGACAGCTCTGCTAAGTGCCTGCTTGAGCAAGTGAAAGGACTGGAATTCGATTTCCGGCACCATGTGTCTTGCCAGCCCCACCCCTGGGCGTGCTGAGTGGGCCCCTGAGACTGGGCATGGTGGTGTATGCCTATTATCCCAACACTGGGAAGGCTGAAAACAGGAGAATCACTGTGAGCCTGAGCTGTGTAGTGAGACCCTGTACCAAATCCAGAAAAGAGCATCCTACTGTATACATGCTTCATTACAAAACATAGAAATCAGAAATTAAAAGGAAAAATGATAAAGAAATAAGATTGCTAATAATTGTTCCTCTCATTAGGAGACTATCTTGCTCATTTAGTTTCAAAGACCACGGACAACCTCAGTTTTTCCCTTTGCCCTGCAATCAGGAGAAAGACCCTACTGGTGGTCTCCTCCCCCTGTGAACTTCTGGTTCTTTCCATCCGTGGCCAGAAGCTCACAGACGGGCCCACCTGGGGTGCCAGAGTCTGTCCTAGATGGCTCTATGAACCTCCTTTCCAGCATCTTCAGTCCTTGCTGTCTCAATCCCTCCCTCCTCCTTTCCTTGTCACCCTGCCCCTGACCTTCTCAGGTACCTGGTGGTGACCAGTCCTTCCTTTGCCCCCTGCCCTGCTTTGAGCACAGATGGCCGATGACCTCTGTCCCCTCCCCAAGCCCAAGTCCCCCACTGTGTTTTGCATTTCAAGCCACACTATGAGCTTTCAGAGACATGTTTTCCTCTTCAGTCAAGGGGCTGTTCACGCTTCAGGTATTCATGGGCTGTGTGGCATCATGGGAAATACTTGCCATGGGCCTTAGCTCATGGCCTGGTGTGTGGTGGGCACCCAGCAGGAGCCCACCGAAATATAGAGTCTGAGGTCAGGAGGGATGGTGATTCTTCTCAAGGGAACAAGTGGACAGAAATGTCACCCCCAAACCACACCATAGCCTGCTCCCACTCTCCCAACAGAAAGCCGCCAGGCTGGCTTCTAGCTTCTGGGTGTGAACGGCCCAGAGATGAGGATAGCAGCTGTGCCCAGCCGTCTCTGAAGCCCACCACCCCAGGCCTCAGCTCTCCTCCTCCCCAAAACCCTGCTCTGCCCCTGGTCATCCTCCCTGACCACTCCAGAGGGTGCGTCCTTCTCAGGCCAGAGGAAAAAGGTGGAGGCTGCTGCCCCACAGGACTGAAGGGCAGTTGTTTATATTATAATTAAAGTTTTACAGCATAAACTGAAATGTAGCTTGACTGTTCCAACAAGGCTCTGGAGGTAATTACCACTGCTAGAGGCATTCTCCACTGCCAATTATTTCCCTTCCTAATTGAATAACTTAGTCCACATGGTGGAGGACCAGGGAAAGGCAGACACACTTTCAAATATGGATGCTGTATCCGAGGCCTCAGAATGGGCCCACGCTTAATGCGGTCTCAATCTCAGCGCGGTCCATACAACCTTTCCTGGGTGCGTGAGACAAAGACAAAGTGGTTAGCCCTGAAATTCCACCACTTACTGGCTGGGGGAGATTCAGTCCCCAGTGTCTGCTCCCTCACATATAAAGTAGGAATGACAGAAGTATGGATTTATGACACTGTTATGAGGATTACATGAAATAATACTTGTGTTAGACTTTCAGTGCTCTAACAACTCCCTGAGGTGATAATATTAAAAAGTAGAAAGGTTCAGTGTGGGTCAAAATTACAGAGGTTTCAATGCATGGTCACTGAGCTCTGTCACACTAGGCCTGTGGTGGCATATCCTGTTGATGTCTTGTAGACAGTGAAAGGGAGAGCAAGGAGCTGAAGCCTCAGTGTCCCCTTAAAGGGCAGGCCCCCCAATAACCTCATGTCCTCTCACTAGGTTCCACCTTCTAAAGGTCCCACAGCCTTGCAGTGGCGCCACAGGTTGCAGATCAAGTCTCTGGGGGCATTTATCCATACCATAGCAAAGCTAATCGTGGCACATAGAAGATATTCGATCATTCTGGCTGAAGGAAATAGTGCTGACAAAGAGGATCGTCGGGGACTAGGGTCTGCTGCCTGAATATATGGGGAAACTGAGGCAGCAAGCACCCCTCAATCCCATGTGAAGCAGCAGCAGAGAGACTGTGAGCTCACTTGGTTTGTAAGAGATCACTTCCTTTGAGAGGTAGGGGAAAGACCCCCTCCTTGAGAGGTTGGAGGAGATGTCCAGTCCCCAGCGGGCTTGCTGCCACGTTCTTTCCTTTATATGCCCACAACTGTGCCTGGAGTCACACGCTGTCCTCCGGCTGCTCCCCACACTCAGAGCAACCCGTGATTATTACTACGGACATTCGAAAGGCACTTTTAGCTTCTACAATTGTATTCTACTTTCCTCCAACCTTCACAGCTAACTGGCAAAGAAAGTAAGTCTTGGTTTATAAATAAAACGGTGGAGGCCCCAAGAGGTGAAGTAGACTGCATGAGATCAATGGAAGGCCAAGCAAGGCACAGGCCTTGGCAAAGTTTTTTTTTTTTTTTTTTTTTCTGCTCTGTGGTAAGGAAATCAGCCCGGGCTCCAGGGCCCACTATACATGCCCACTCCAAAGCCTTCTCAATTTAAATCATACTGTGCCTTTAGACCATCTCTAAAGCCAGAGAGTGGTTTTCCAACTTTGATGTATACACAAGGCTTGCTTGGGGAATGTGTTAAAAATGCATATCCACAGTTACATCCCAGGGGTTTTGATTCCTTGGGTAGAAGATTGAAGAGCCTGTAGATTCTCTGGATTCAGTGCTTTCCGGGCTGCACCTCTTCACACCAGGCTCAGCCTGTAGGAGAGCTACAAAGTTGACTCACTGAACCTCTCCGAACGTTAGTTTCCTTCCATGCCAATGAAGGTGATAATATTTACATCCGAGGGTTTTTGTAAGAATTAAACAAGACAATGCATGTGGAGCTCAGCCTGGTACCTAGCAATTTGCAAAATTCTTGGTGATCTTAGCAATTGTTTGCCTTACTGCGCAGTGGTCATGAATATTACTGCAATACAGCCATGCCTTGTGTCACTCAAAAGATGAATTACTATAGCTCAAAGGCAGGGACCAGCTAGGTGCTGCTCACGTGAAGCTACTAAATCTATAGAAAACTGGGATATAAAAGAAACATAAATAGGACTTGATAAATTTAAATCATTTTTTAATAAGACTGACTCATTTATCCTCATTTAGCTGCCTCGGGGGTGGGTGTTGGCAACTGTTGGGAGAAACAGGAGTTTGTTCTCTAATTAGCGGACACTGATTAATGGTGGGGAAGGAAGGCAACTGGTGGATGTGTCTGGGGCTTCTCAGGAGTAGGCTGCAAGGCCATGAGTGGTTTCTTGAGGACAGGCTTCCAGTCGTGGTGATCTGCACAGAGAGCCACAAGGCTGCTTGGCCAGGCAGGAGCACCAGGCTCGGCTTCCTTCTTGCTGCCCTCTGCCATCCTGGTATGTTGGGTGCAGCTCTGAGTTCAAGGGTATCCCAGGGAGCCGGGCTGCCTCCGTCGGGCCTGATGTCAGGGCAGAAGGAAATCCTGCTCCTAGAGCAAGCCACGAACTGCCCTTGGGGAAGGGGGCAATACCATAGGAGAAAGGGAAGCAAAGCACGCCCAGAAGGCGACCTGCGGACCGTCAGACCTCTCCAGCCAGCGAAGTTTGAGACCTGGGTGGTATTTCCTAGTGAGGTATGAAGTGACCCTGTCCTGGTGCAAACCCAGGCCACTTCCCTTCTCCAGTGAGGCCAGCCAGACCATAGAGTCAAGACTTTGGTAGCAAGGCCCAAGAACACCTTTGGGTGCATTTCAATCCCTTGGGGACTGAGTTTGAGAGAGGAGGCTTAGAGATCCTATAACCAAGTAGGATAGAGGCAGGGGTAGCTCTGTGGGTGAAGGCTGGAGTCACGCTTCAGTCCATCCTTGGAGACACGAATCCCACAAAACACCTGAGGAGAGAAACTACCTCAGAGGGTGGCCATAGTGATGTTCTGTGGTCAGCTACTGCATCATGAGCAGGAAAATCCTACCTGCTAAGCCCTCTCCTCAAGCCCTTCTGACTCCAAATGGGCCTCTTCTGGTATATCGGATTCAATTCCTCGCCTCTCTCAAATGCCCAAAGATGGTGAACATTTTTTCATACATTTATTTGCCATTTGTGAAGTGTGTATGCATCTCAGATACCTATTTTTGGATTGGGTCTTTGAATTTTGGAGGCCTGGTATCTTAAATTTTTTATATGTTCTAATAGAAGTCCTTTGTCTGAGAGATAGTCAGCTGTACTTTTTTGAGTTCATAGGTTTTCTTTCTTCTCTGGTGATGATTTCTTTTGACATGAAGAAACTTTTTAAAAAGATGAGGTCCCAATTATTGATTCTTTGAAGCATTTCCTAGGCCATTTGGTTTTTGTTCATACACTTTCTACCCTATGTCTAAGATTTCTACCTACTTTCTCCTTCAGAAGATTTAGGGTTCCACTTTTAATATTTAAATCTTTGATCCATTCTGACTGTAGTTTTGTTCATGGTGATAGGAATGGCTCTAATTTTAGCCTTTGACATTTGGAAACCCAGTTTTCTAACACCATTTATGAAAGAGACTGGTTTACTTCCAGTGAACATGTTTGGCCCCTTTGTCAAAGATAAGCTGGCTTAGTGTGTTCGTAGTTGTGTCTGCATCTTCTAATCTGTTCAGTTTACCTCAGGTCGATTTTTTTTTTTGTCAGTATCATGCTGATTTTATCACAGTAACTCTGTAGTATAATTTCAAGTCAGAGACTGAGATGCCTGCTTCCTTTTCTTTGTCGCCTAGAATTGCTTTTGCTATTCTAGGTCTCTTCTGGTTCTAGATGAATTCTAGGAATGTTTCCTCTGGATCTGTGCAGTATACCAATGGCATTTTAATTGGAATTGCATTACATCTGTATTCTATCATTCTAGCCCGAACATTACAGAGCTGATTCCCAGATTCATGGAGTAGCGCCTAGCTGGTGCTTCTAATCCAGGACCCCTACACTCTTCTCCCTGCCCTGCAGCCACAGCGATCATTTCAACACACAAGTCTCATCACAGCATTCTCTTCACCCCAAAGCTTCCAATGTCTTCTCATTATATTCAGAATAAAACTGAGGCCCCTTTCTCTGCCTCATTATAGTCTGTACCTATTTCTCTTGCTTTTATCTGCTTTAATTTCTTCAAGGAGCTATAAATCAAAGCCCTTCACCTACTTTCCTCCTATCTGTAACACACATGATCACACATACAAACATGCACACACCAAGAAGGGTCAAAGTAGTAAAGCTTTTATCGAACTCTTACAATAAATCAAAGATTATTCTAAATTTATTTCATTTAAATGAGGTAATGCTATGGCGGACACTTCAATGTCCTCTAAAATCCTCATGTACTCCTAGGTAGGTCTTTGGGGGTTGACTAGGTCATGGATGTGTGATAATGAATCAGTCCACCAATTAGTTTAGTCTTGTTCTAGGTGCGGGTGATGGAATTACTGAAGAAGGAGGAGCCACCCTTGGTGGGGTAGCACTGAGCAAAAGACTTCTAGACTGGATGCAATAAAAGAGAAAGAAGGTTGCTCACTGCTGCTCTGCCTGCCTTACCGTACCTTCTTCTCTGCGAGGCTACCCTGTGTTGGAGGCAGCTGACTGTGGCCTGAAGCCTCTGATACCTGTGACCTAAGCTAAATCCTTCTTCCAGTTACTTATGGGCATTGAGTATTTATTCCAGCAATGAGAAATTCATCAGTCCACTTAACAACCCCTTGAAGTAGGCGCGATTTTGATTAGCACATTCCGATGGGGCAGCGGGGACATGCAAGAGACTCAGTAATGTTCCAAAGTCCACACCCTGCACGAGAGGAGAGGACCAGTGAGTGCCGGGAGGCTTGGGGTTTTCTATCTGATCGTTAACCGTGCTATTGACAGATAGTCTTGCTTTCACTCTCCTGTCTCAAGTGCTGAATGCTCTGGTGAATCCCTCAAGACAAGGCCCTGAGAAGGAAGGCCATCCTATGCTACAATGAGTATGACTCCAGACCCCAGGCCTACTAGGGTGATGTGATCCCATTAAAAGTGTCACCAAGTCAGTGACACATGTGGATCTGTCCCCACCACATGGAGCTGTACAAGTCCCTCAGGGATGGCCCTCTTTCCTAGCCCAGATGAAGGACATGTGTTGGTCTCACATCTGTGAGTGAGCAACTGTAATCCTTGCAGTGGTTCATTCATCCCAACCTCTCTCACCAGCCCAGTGAGGTGAACAAGAGCCCTGAAGATTCTCCTGCCCCTGAAGCCCCCCACCTGGTAGGCAGAACATAAAGAAGAACAAGAAAGGAGAACCCTGGCTCTCCTGTTGATGTCCACCTCCTGGTTCTGGAAGTGATGTCACTGACCAGCATGAAGAAGCCTCTTTAGCCCTCAAGGCCCTGGGGTGCTGCTCCCAGAAGACAGCTCCACCTCCCACCCAGCCAGCTCAGAGAGAATGGAGAAGGGTGGAGAGAGGGCTGTCTCTCTAGGCCAGAGCAAGTGGGAAGATAAACAGCAGAGATTTCAAAGTAGCTATGGGGCATCTGGGAGAACCAAATGCCCTATTTACAGGTAAGCTTCTGAAGCATCAGTTAATCTGCTTGTATCCAGTTCACCCTTCTCCTGAACTCTTTCCTTTCAGAGATGCCCCAAGGTACCCCCATCACAGCTAGACAGCACTTACCTTCTGCAGTACTAAAACCAAAGATGGCTGATGCTGGAAGATTATGTGCAAGAGCTGATAAGGTAGGCAGGGCTCCAGGCAGGCCAAAGGGCACACTGGCAGATCTTCCAGAGGTAGTGTGGATTAAAAAGGAGAAGGAAAGAGCAAGGAGCAGACAGTAAATATTAGCTCAGGGGATCCCAAGAGCCTGTCCCAGTGAGAAGAGTTGCTCGAGGGAAGCTGAGTTGGGACTGAAGTCCTTACTGTTGTCCTAAGAAGCAGGTGGTGCCAGCCCACAGCGCTCACCATCAGCAGGGGTTGCCCAGCGTGAAGCGGCCCACCTGTACCACAGACTCGGCCTTACTCTGTGACTCATCCTCTGTCACCTCTTGAGGACACTGGAGGGCCCTTCGCCAAGCGCCAGTGAACTACATGCGTTTCAGAAATCACAGTCTATTTGGGTATCACCTGCAATATCAGATGCTGACAAAATGATATTGGAGGTTTGATGCAGTTATAATATTCTGGGATTTAATAACAGCCTTAACAGGGAATACAATCAGAAAAAAAAAAAGTTCTTTGCTTATCATGGGTTGGTGCTAGCAATTACCACAAAGATATGGCAGATTCACTCATATAACCTTTTAAATCATAGTGGTTTATGGACTTTTAAATTGTTCTGAAGAATACGAACCAAAACTAATCAAAAAATGTGATGGCAAAAGTGCTGATCACACATTAATTTCACTTTCTCCCAAGATATGCTCGCCATCATTCACCGGATGAGTGACATAGGATTGTCTTATTGGGCTTCTTTAAACTGACCTCAGTTAGTTACCAAGGGCTGTCATGGGCACTTTGGAGAATACAGAAAACTATGGATGCATAGTCTTTATCTTTAGGAAAGAAATCAATCTGTAATCAAATAACTGAAAAGTAATACAGAAAATCTAGACTCATACTTCAACTGTGGAAGTTTAAAATCTGACTGCTTCACATTTTAGCATTGACCAACTAGAGAAATCCAGTGAACACTCAGCTTTGAAACACAGGGCAAACCTACCGTGTCCATGCTGCTACACTGTGCCGTGACAGCTCAGCGCAGTGGCTCCGTGGAAGTGTGTAGTGCACACTTAACTTAGCCTAATGATCAAACATCTTTGCTTCAGGAAACATCTGGCCTTTCGCTCTATGATAATGCTGAGGTGGGCCGTTTGGATTTCAGTGCTACATAGACTTTAGATTTCAGGGACAATCATATGGTCCAAACTGGCAATGCATGGGTCCAGGGCAAGAGGAAAATGTGGACCTTTGTTGTCAAGCATTGATAAGAACTTAGAGACAGCCAAAGCGGAGAGTCAAACCAAATGCGGGGTCACTTAAGCCCAAGACCCTTGGCCATGGCAGAGCTCCCCCCCCCCCCCCGCCCCAGTCAGCTCAGAGAGATCTAGGATGAATCACAGCGGGCTTAATTATCACTCACCTTCTGCCAAGCACCATGCTAAGAGCTTTACATTTCTTAAGTCATTTAATTCTTAGAACAACCCTAGAAGAGAAGTCCTCTTATTTTCTGTGTCCAATTTAAAACCTGTGGCTTAGAAGTCAGCATCTTGCCATGGTTCTATGGACTCAGGATAGGGCCAGCATTTGAATCCAGGCCCCCAGCCCAGGCTCTACTCCACCCCTACCCTGCATGACTTCTAATGATTGTTCTCCCAGCAGAGTGCAGACCTCTCTGAGGCATCTGCTCGACTTCTCCTCTGAGATCAACAGTTGGGGACACTCAGAGGTTGTCACCTTCCCAAGGAACTGAGGTGTCCAGTGGACTTTTGCCCCTATGCCACTGAATTTATATGTGGAAAACAGGGTGAATATGCACACCGAGGTAGGAGTGGATTTTCGTGCACCTGCACATAGTTGATCCTCATAGTTAAAGCCTAGAAAAGCTCGATAGTGGGTAAAGGTGACACAGACCCCGAAAGTCCACAAGGCTCCAACTGTGGAAAGTGGAGTATGCTGGAAGATGAGGGCCTCTAGGTAGAACGGTTTACCTCTGACACCCTTGACCTCTAGCCCAGGGGTGTGACCTTGCTCCTGGATGGGGCCCTCTACACTAGGGCTCTACATTTTCCCCTTGAAAGGTCTGCGTCTGTCACATGGATGGGAAACAGAGCAGTGCCGTTGTTGGGGAGAGGAGCAGTGCGGCCAGTGCGGAGCGCATCCTTGCCCTGGCCAGCTCTAGCGCCACCTCCTGGAGACAGGAAGGTCAGATGATGAGCCTAGCAAAGGTCACCCCAGAACATTTAAGTGGACAGGAAGATTCAGGGTCACTTTCATTCCTTATTTTGGCTAATACTCTTAACTAATATATTTTTTTTCTCTAGCATATGCTTGTGTTCCACACCATAACCTGCCACCTATAAGATGATGAAACTTTCTTAGGGAAACTTTCTTTTTTCTTTTTTCCCATAAAGCACTACCAGGGTCACTCTCTGTCTACCTGCTGGTGCCTCCAAATACTATTTGTCATCCGAACTTCTAATTTCCAGGCAGTTCCTTTTCCCCTGAATGGAACGGTCCTCCCACACTGTTGATGAAACAGGTCATGGACAGGAGTCAGCTTTGCTACTTTCCACCCTACAGACAAGGGAACAAGGACCCTGGAGGCCAGCAGGCTGACTAGGAACATCCGGGGGTGCATGCCGACCTGCATGGCGGGGGCACATGGCAACCCCCACATCTCCAGCTGCTACAGCCAAGGGTGTCCTTTCTCCCTGTGGTGTCACATCACGCCGGGTGATCTGACACCCACCGCAGGGCATGTCTAGACGTTCTTCCCCAGACCTGCCATTAAAGTGATCCTGAACACAGAAATCAATGGATACCTCATACTGCAAAAAATACAGCAAGGGGGCCGGAAAAATCCACTGTGCACATATAGAAAAAAAGTTATAAATAAACAGAACAGTCAGAAAGCAGATTAAATGTCCGAGTTGAAAATGGGAAGCAGAACATCAAAGACCTGACCTGCTCCTAACGAGCAGGGCTCTGGCTCCATTGTATAATGCGTTCCGGGCTGCGCGGCCCTTGAACCCACGGAATTGTGCACTTCTTGAGCTGAAAGAGGTCACAGGTTATCTAGGCCACCTCCACACCTTGAGGATGATGAGCTGAAACCCGGCGAGAGGAGGACACCCGTCCGAGATCGCGCAGCCTACATTCCTTGATCACCCAGGGCTCTGCTTGCAGCCACTGAAGGAATCCTCGTGGATAAGTTCATTGGTCTCTGGCAAAGAAAACTTATTACCTAATAGTCTGATATCTTTCCAGTGTGGTATAAAAATCTTAAACAGATCACCTACTAGGGAGATGTAATCATAGTTTTTAATTACCGTGGAGTCTCCAAGACATTTTGTTGTTGCTGCTGTTAGATTTCTTCCATGCAGTGCAGATCAATTAGCCACAGTGGGCCGGTGGGTGCAGGAGCTGCGGTCAGTGGCGGACAGATAATTGCTCTGTTGCCGAGATTAACACCTTATCATGCCATTAGGGCCGCTGATGAACCTTGTAGTGCTGCTGAAGCCTACGATTTAAGGACTCTCCATTCCAGCTGTCTCCATTTCCGCAGCTTCCTCCATGCAAACAATTGTTGCACTTAGTGCTGCATTTAATTAAAGGCCCCTCCCGAGTCAGAGACACAGTCGGAGGGAGGCAGGAGACCTCACTTGCTTAAAAATGAAAAGGCACTTCATACCGGCTACTAGTTAGCTTTAAAGCAATCAGAATTCAAGTCAGCAAGGCCACTGGAGAGAGGGAAGGGACTGATTGACCATGCAGCTGGCAACTCGAAAGCACACGCGCACCTCCATCTTCATGAGGGAGTGTAGAGTCACTAATGAGAAATTAAGACCCTGCACAAAGGAAATTTTATTTCTACTTTGAAGAGTCCTGTTGCTAAAGCTGGAAGGCCTGTGCTTCTTCCCCGGAGGCTGGCTAAGCATCTCACTGCGACTGTTTTTAGCTACCAGATTCTGACAGGCAAGATCAGAAAATCAGTGACTGTTGGGATTGGTCAGAAGAAGCCCTGGCAAGGACAACTGTACTAGTGGGTGATACAAGAGTAAAGAGAGAAATCCTTCTACAGTGCAGCTCGCAGGCTGTTATAACAAAGGCAAGTTTTCCTGGGACAATTCCTTCCAGACTCAGAGACCCCCCTCAAAAAATCAAACAGGCAACAAATAATTTTACCATTACCAGGTAATACGTGTTAATTGCTCAGTTTATATACTCCGAATGACATACCATTAGAGACTGTGTATGCATTGTAACTAGAGCATTAATAAATTTAAAATGTGCCTATTAGGATGACAGCTTTGGAGGTGCAAAGGAATAACAGTTATCACTTGGCAGAAGCCGCTCTCACCCCATCTGCCGAGACTTTGCATACATTTTCAGCTTCCTGAGCAGTGATTAGGCCTGTCAGAACCTCTTTAACCTTCTAACTGCTGGTCCCCACTGGCCGTAATTAGAGACTAATGAATTCAGAAGATGCAGGCCGTGAGGAAAACTGCCTTGACAGTTTGTGTACAAATTAAGCCCCAATTACTTCATGCATCTTTTGCATCGCTGACACAAGTCTCTGTTATTATTTTTGAATATGGTCATTTTAGCAGAGACGAAAAACTTGGCTAATGTATTTTGTCATTTTCATGGCTCGTCATAAAGAAAAAACATACTGGGCGGGTCATGAATATGTGAAATAAACTATGGCAGATTACAAAAAGAAATTAATTTTCCTCTTGGGAATACCCTACTACCTTTCTATTCCCGCTGCCTGATACCCTTATTAATATGGTCATTGTGATTCAGAAAATATCTGCCATGGAAGGAGTGGACCTACCAGCAGGTGGTTCAGGGTGGCTTTAGACCAGAGGAAGAGCCTTTGTGAGACGTGTCCCCATGGCTAATCCAAGCAAAGATGTCAGGACACCCGACCCCGCCTCACCTGCTCCTCACTCTACGTGGTCATAGCAAGAAGTTAGTTTATATGGTTCTAAAGCCAGTGATGTACACAGGCAACATGGTCCTTCTGGGCAACTTCCTTAGCTCCGTGATACTGTTGCTATGGAGAGAGTCACTGCCACCATTTTTCCTGGTCAGGGCAGTTCAGAGATCCCGGTGTGTGTGTGGCCTTCCTACACTTAGTCAGGCTTCTGCAACCGTCTCTTCTGAGGTTCCTGCATCCTGAGCCTCTGGTCTCTAGTCCCAGCCTGCTCCATATCCGTTTCAGGAATTTAACAGTTTCTCGTTCTGTCTGGCCTCCATGCCTCCACAGCTCAGAGCACTTTGCAGAACAGAGTAAGGCAGTCAGAGTGTTGCTCCTAAAAAGAAAGTTCTGTCCTAATGTGAGAACCTGTGAAGAGTTGATTTTGGTAACCATGGAAAAAGAGACTTTGTGGATATGATTGAAGACCTTGAGATGGGGAGGTGATCAAGGCAGGACCAACATATCACAGGGTCCCAGTAAGGGGCACACAGGAGGCCTAGTTAATAGTACTAAATGTGACAATAGAAGCTAAGTGTTCAAGTGGTTAAGGATGAGGCCACAAGCTAAGGATTGCAGGCAGCCATGAGGACCTGAAGAAGACTGAGCCATATATTCTTCCTGCAAGTCTCAAGTGTCGCGCCCCTGCCAAGTCCTTGGTTTCAGACTTCTGATGCCCCAAACCATAAGAGAATAAATGTGAGCTTCTTAAGCCTTCACATTTACGGTATCTGTCGTAGTAGGAACAGGAAACTAATATGCCTTCTCCTCTAGGAACATAAGGAAATTATTATTTCTCTCTTCACAACTCTATGATAGAAATCATTAGCTACCTTTGTGAAGTATTCATGGAAATGAAGAAAATTCAGGAACCTAGTTGGTAATCAATAAAGAGCTCACAACATGCAGCTCAAAAGTGAGTCTCAGAAGAAAACAAAACAGAACAAAAAAAAAGAAACAAAAAACCAAACAAACAAACAAACAAAACTGAGTCTCAGGACAGACCGAAGTGGAGACGTCATTGCTCTGCATCTTGCCCGGATCCTTGCAAATGGCTCTACCTGGACCAGGATCCGGCCTTGCCCTCCTCACCTGGCAGGCAGCTGCGGTTTCTCCACAGGGAGTTTGAACTTGACCTATTTTTGCAGGCCCTGCATACTGTGGTTCAGGTCCACCCATTTGGTCTCTTCTCCTTGTCTCAGATAAAACCCGTCTGAGTCCCAAGTCTATAGAGCAAGCTATCAATGCTTGCACAGCACTCAGGCACAGCTCTGGAATCTGTGGTTTTGGTGCGACCTTGGGATTGGGTATCTGCAGAGGCATTTTTGCAAGGAGAAGTGAATACCCTGCTAGCCCTGCGGAGGGTCCTGTTCTAGTTTCAGAAGGCCCATCCCAAGGTACAGTAGCTGCACTAGATACTGAGATGACCCCCAGCGCTTCTCTTCCACAGAGTCCCTAATTTGGCTGCCACCTGGAAGGATGGGACAGAAAAGTTCTAAACCAGTTTGGGTAGGACACAGGGCAAGAGGTAGAAGGTCAAATTTCACAACCTTGAAACAGCTAAGCAAATACTATGAGCTGGAGCTGTGCTGCAGGTCACAGAGCCCTAGAGAAGCACGGCTCAGAGAAGCCAGTTGGGGAGCAGCTTCCCTTTGGAGTAGTGGATGGAAGCAGAGCTGGCTTCCCCAGTGGACATTTGATGCCATCAGCAACACCAGACACTCCCATGGAAACAAGCCTTCAAGGCTAGGGCTCTGAACACTGAGCAGGGATGCTGTCAGCAGGGTCGGAAAACTGTGCCCTCTGGACACTTGGCCCCAGGCTGCACAGCCTCCGGTCAGCCTGTGTTGTACCTTCATTGTTCGTCTGAGCACAAGGAAAAACATCCCGGTCGTCCTGCCCCCATGAGGGATCACTTGCCTGCTTGTGAAAGTCCTGGCTGGCCGGTTCCTCCCCGCATGTCTTCCTGTCCCCTCTTCTACTGCCTGGTCTGAGATGTCCACATTCATTACCAATACCAGAACTACTACTTCAGAGGGCATCCTGTGGCCTGAAAACTACATTGTCCCAGATGTCCAATGAGCAGTTTAGGGCACACAGGAGAGCTACCTCTGCCATGCCACGCCTGGTACGACTCTGCTCAGAAATGTCACCAGCTCCCAGAACTGGCAGAGTCCCCAGGGACAGGAAGCTGGCATCGGAGGCTGAGGCACAGGGCTTCTTCCATCTCGGGCACTGGGAGTACCGCCGTTGGCAGCCCTGGACTGTGGGGTTGGAAGCTCACAGCTGGGAGATATTCATTTTCACTCCCAGCCTCAGCACTGTCCTGGGAAAGGCTCGCTCATGTTCTGAAGTTTGGATCAAACTACCCGTTTCTTTTTCTGGGGAAAAGCGGTAATTTAAAATTATTTTATATAATATCAACTTCACATTAATTTCAAAATTATTGCCGAGAAATGAAAGCGCAATGGGTCCCTAATGGTTCAGCATGAAAGAGCAATACATGCTCCCCACACCCCTGGAGGGGTTGAGCCCAGACGCGGTGTCCCGGAGCCAGTCCTCACTGCAGCACCCTCAGGGACGCGGCTCAGTCCACTGCCTCTCTGCGTTTGCAATGTTGTTTTCTTTGCCACTTTCATCTCTCCTTTTCATCTACGACTGGAACCTGAACCCAGGACCTCCTTCTGTGCTGTGTCCACAGCCCAGTGGTACTTCTTCTTTTGAGGAAGCGTCTTGCTCAGCTGTTAGGCTGCCCATGCTGAGCTCAGCCTTGGGATCCTCCAGTCTCAGCCTACCAGGTGTGCACCAAAATGCGCAGGGCTTTTTATTTTGTTTTGTTTTTACAAGCTTTTGAAAAAAAAAATGTCTCTAAAAGGATAGGGCTGGTTTATTTGAGGTTAAATTACCCTGAAGGATGAATATATCCTTAACAACTAAAATGTATACTTAACAGTTAAAATATATTCTTGAGAGTTCATTTCTAAGGAGCTTTCTTCTATGTAGTACACTCACACACACACACACACACACACACACACACACACACACACACCGCCTAAAACTAAGCAGATCAGTTTCAGAGCATCGTTCCCTTCACAGCGGAGACTTTCTAAAGGTAAGGACTAACTCTGTCTGTCCTGTCCCCTGTGTCTAGTGTGACACCACCGCCCCGGGGGGCTGCCTCTGAACTCACCAGGCAGGCATCTGCTTCTCGCTTTTGTGGTACCCAGGAGACAACAGCCACTGGGCAAAGTCTCCCCTTTCTTCCCGTGTGTGCTGTGTCAGGAAGGAGGCACTGGGATAAAGAGGCAAGCAAGCCTGGGCCACTTAGTGACTTGGCAAGACCCGGTCTCTACATTTTAGAAAGGGCTTTGAACATAGCTCAGGGCAGGTCATGGTTCAAATCTTGCCATAAGGTCTATTTTATTAAAGAAACAAACAAACAAAAAAGATGACAGGAGGTGGTTAGATGTACGAAGAGCACCATTTCATGTCAGGGTTCAAACATCCTCAAAATCACAGTTGAGTTCAAAATTGTAATTGACGGACGTATGACAAGAAGGGGCCAGGACAGCTTGTGGAGCGTGGCCTCTCGGGGAGCGACAGCAGCCAATGTGTCTGAGACAGAGAGACCAGAGGCAAAAGGAAGCATCAGGAGTGACCCAGAATGGCCAGGAGATGAGGTGCAGCTTGAGGAGAGCCCCATGGATCATGAGCTGTGCTTGATGTCTGCAGAGGTCACAGAGGCCGACAGGTACTCTGGGGCCCTATGCAGATGCTCTGTGCAGGATATGCAAAGAGGAAAGGGATATCTAAAAAGACACCGGGGACAGAACTAAGCAGCAGGAGTCATCTCAACAGAGGGCCATGCTCTGTCATAGTAGTATCTGCAGAGCTGAGCACCATGGAGGACCACAGCAAGTGGAGGTGGACACACCCGGGGGCCTGGCAAGTTTAGCTCACAAGTGCATCCTCTCCAGATAGCCTGGTGTGTGGAGCACCACCCTGGAAAAGCTTCAGGTGCTGCTTCTGAGTGAGGAAGGTGCCAAGGGTTGTCATGTGGGAGGGTATATGTGGCAATACCACAGATGTCACGGCGACAGCTAGACGTGTGAGAGCCTGGTGTGCGTGGTCAGAGACACGGGCTCTCCGTGTCCTCCTCCTCCTCCTCCTCCTCCTCCTCCTCCTCCTCCTCGTTTTCCTCCTCTCACTCTTGCTCTCCCTCTCTCAAGTTTCTCACCCCAACATCACCTTCCAGGGATCACTGGGATCTGGAGAGTCACCGCCGCCCTCCTTCATCTTCTAAGCCTGTGACAGTAGTTTTCAAATTTCTTCAACTATGGCCATGTAAGGCTGTATAATTTAGCCCGGGGTGGTGGCCCATGCCACAATCCCAGCACTCTGAGAGGCAGAGACAGGAGGATCACGAGCTTCAACTCAGTCTGGGCAGCTTGGTGATGTACTGAGATCTTGTCTCAAAAATAAAGAAAGAAAAAAAATAGAGGTTGACACATAGCTCGGGCCAAGGGCCCTGTGTTCCAGCCCGCTCCCACTTTTTTTTTTTTTTTAAATGCCTTATGCAAGAATCTATATTTAGTATCAAAACAAAAGTTTTGTGACTAGTCCCCTTACTGCGTTTGACTCATATGTATATTGTTCTTCTATTTTATTCTCTTCTATACAGATCTGGCTAAGAAACGGGGCAGGGTCCAAAGCCTCTGAATCAATCCAGCAGCTCATGAGGCAGCAGGACCCACTCTGCTTGGGGCTTCCACCTCTTTGCTGTCCTGCTAAGGTGGTGGCGGCGTGTAGGTGGCTGGGGTCTGAAGATGTCACCTACAATACTCACACAAACTCAAATTAGTTTTGCAGTCAGAAATCAGCTCTCTGGCCTGTAGGTTTCCCCGGGGAGGGAGAGAACACATGTATCTCAGCCAACAGAGAGACAAGGGCCAGGGAGCACACTCAGGGGCTTGTCTAGTTTTCCTAATTGTGGTTACAGTGAAATCAAGCTCTGTGTGGATCTGGCTCCGCCTCTGCTTGTTGGGGTCCCCCAAGCCCTGAAGGTACACGCAGCTCCCCTCTTCCAGTGGCCTTTCATGCAGGCTTTTGAGTAAAGCTTACCTATCTATGAACAGAAAAAAAAAAAAAAAAGGATTGAATAACATGGTTGGCATCGCTGCCTAGAAGTTGCTAACCCTCTGTGCAAGATGCTTTTCATTTGATTGATTGATGGATTGAGACGATGTCTCTCTATGGCCTCAAACTCACCGTTCTCCTGCCTCAGGTTCCAGAGCCCTGGGATTACAGGCATGTGCCACCATGCCTGTCTTAAAATGTTTGTCTTTAACTGCATGGAACTAAAGTAGCTTTTTAAAAAATTGGAAGTTCAAGCTATAACTGTTTTCTCTATATAAAAATTTTAAATCACATTAATTACCCATCTGGCGTAGCTCCTAATTTCCCCTCTCTTCGGAAGCAAAACAGTAACCATACAAAGGGAAACCTGCTTAATCATTTCTTTTTGTTCTGCCTTTCAGGAAAAGTCCCTGTGTGGTCCAGCTCACCCCTGACAGGCCTGCACAGCTGTCCCCAAGGACAGGTGTGTTAATGGCCCCCGATTACAGAGCAGGTGGGAAGGGGGAGGCTTGGGCTGAGTTCTCTGCTTGGCAGAAAGGCGCTATAGAGCTTGCACCTTGTGCTGGTTATCTTTATGGGCATGGGTACGTGTGCGCCTGGCATGTCTGCATTGCACGCATGCATACTGTGTGAACACATATATGTGCACACATTTAACTTAGCTGATTTCCACCTTATTGTAGCTTGGGGTTTTGCAAGGGGAACAATACAATACAGGGCACATATTTTATAAGATTATTTTATAATGAATCGCCCAAAGAATTATATTCAAAGAGTCAAGGAAATATGTCCACACACTAAAGACCAAAGAATCCAGTTGAGGGCCTGGATCCCATAATAATGTCCTGCATGGGTCCAGCTGAAGACCTAGAACTCATAACAGTGCTTCTCTCAAGTCCAGCTGGAGACCAAAAGCCCACGACAACATCCGTGCAGCCTGCTTCATGCTTCTGCGCTGCGAAGACCCAAGGCTCAATGGTGGAACCTAGAAAGCCTGGGCCAGCAGGATGAAGAATCTGTGCAGGCACCTGAGGGATCTGCACAGGAACCAGGAAGCAACGCTCAAGGCAAAGAGCTCCCCCAAAGAGCACCACAGCCACCCTCAGCAGCAGAGAGGTCCTGAGCTCCTCCAGTGATGACCCCCAAGTTCCCACCAGGAAAGCCAGTGTGACAAATTCTCCAGGAATCCAAACTGAGCACCGCCTCCCCCTCTTGAACCGGAAATGATGCTCAAAGTGAAGACGGGAGCTCCTCCAAAGTCAACCATAGCTATTCTCAGCAAAAACAAGGTCCCAGGCTCCTTCGATGATGAGAACAGCGGAGCCATCAGGACGCCATCTTGAGCGGGTACTGCAGGAGCATCGCCAGCTCCCCGCAGCCTCGAGCAGCTTCCCACAGCCTCTAGTTCTGCCTTCCATGCCGCTGGCGACGGCCCACACCCAGCCTCCCACGCCCAGCATGCACCACCGGGGTCAGTTCAGCTGGGTGTTCCAAGGTGACCAGCAGTCGTCGACCCACTACACACCTCTACTGCATCCCCGAGTTCAGTGTTATTACAACAAACCAGCTCCTTGGGTTACTGGACAAAACGCCCCGGGAGGGATAACTTGCTCTGCTCGGGCTCCAGACAGAGTGCTATCGGCGAGAAGCTGTGTGTCGGTTTGCTGTTCCAGAAAACTCAGCCTTCGGACAAGATGCATCGCTATCATACACTGGAAACTCCACGGAGGAGGAATCTGTGCTGCTAGCCGTTTTATTCTGACCCGTTCTCTCTTCTTTTCAGCTCCCTTTCATCAACAGTTTATGTAACCTGCGCTCTTTTGCTGTCATCAGAAAGGAAGCTATTTGTTTCCTAGCATACATTAATTTTACGTGCAGTCTCTTCCACGAAAACTGGAAGATAGGATGTGGTCCTGCAGGAAGTACGTAGACAGCAGCCAGGTTGCGCCTGCCCCGCACCGGAGGTCCATTAGCCACACCCACATTCTTCCCTGAGATGGCAACCCAGTATTCCTTGGAATGAAAGTATGCTGACTATATACCGATTTTCTCAGAGTTCTTGCAGTGTGGAGGGGCTGTGCATCATATTTTAGAGCAAAAAAGACCTAACCCGAAGCCACTAGACGTTTCGAAGAAAGCCTTTATTCTCTTTAGTTTAGGAGATGGACAGGGTTACCACTACCCTTCCATCTTCTTTCCGTGAGCAAAAATATGATGGCTGCGGCAGAAGCAGCCTTCTTTAGATCATGAGGCAGGAGACTCAGAGGTCTCCAAATGAAAGGACTCAGAGGTCTCTAGACCAACCTGAAAGCCCATTACCTTCAAGTACCGATTTGTACAAGAAAAGTAAAATTTTATTCATCTAAGTCATTGTTCAGTCAAATATTCTGCTATCTGCAAGCTCTACAGCCCAAAGACTCAGAGGTGATGCCCGTGAGGGTGGGTACAGAGCAAAGGTTATGTGGCAGGAGGACCTCCCCACCCTGCTGGCCCCAGAACTCTTCAGACTACACATCTTTTATAGCAAAGGTTGCAAATCTAAGTTGGGATTCACTTGAGAATGGTTAAAATCCTGCATTAAAACTGTTCCAACAGGGCTGGGGAGATAGCTCAGTGGAATAAGTGTTTGCCTGGCAAGCACAGGGTCCTGAGTTCAATCCCCAGTACCACAAAAAACAAACAAACAAAAAAAACTGTTCAAACAACAACAGTAACTCTATTAAAAGTCCTGGGTTAGATGCCTATTTCAGCTTAGGATTTGTGGACATTATTACAGAAAGAAAATCCATGCTGAGCATGGTGGCCAGTTTATAACCCCAACATTCAGGAAGCTGCGGCAGGAGGATTTCTGAGTTAGAGGCCAGCCTAGACTACACAGTGAGTTCCAGGCCAGCCTGGGCTGCATGGCAAGAAATCACCTATCGGTCCTCAGAACCACATGCCTTGCTGGCCCCACCCCTGGGGGCACTGAGCGGGACACCGAGACCAAGCGTGCTGGTGCACGCCTGTAATCCCAGCGCTGGGAAGGCTGAAAACAGGAGAATCACCACAAGTCACAGCTGTGTAATGGGACCCTGTACAAATACAAAAAAAAAAAAAAAAAGAAGAAAGAAAGAAAAGAAAAGAAAAGAAAGGAATAGCGCCTACCTAGTAGAGTAGTTACAAGGCTCAGATAACATTCTTAAGGGGCCTAGAACAGATCCCAGTCAGTGCCAAATGGATGCTGTCCCTTGTGGTCACTGTAGCTTACCTAATTCCAAGCATCCCCTTCTCATTAGTGACAGAGAACAGTGTCAGCCAACACTCAACCCTTCTCAAGAGGACCGTGAGGAGATAGGCAGCTGTGCGCTGCTTCACACGCACCTCCTTTCCGGTGAGGAAGGCCTCTTGCCTAGGGCCTGCCTAGTTCAGATCTCCTTCTCCAAGCCACCTGGGTGGTGCCGGCCCACCTGTCTTCACCTCCTGGGCACCAGGCCCTCCTCTGGGCCTCACAATGTGTACCAAGGCCTAAGCCCTCTCTGTTGATCTTCCAGTCACTCAGCTTCCTCAGGGCAAGAATGCCTCCCACACTTCTTACACCAGGTCAGTGTATGCCCAGCAACGAACTCGTGGTGGGCTCTTAATAAACTTCATTTTAGATGTAGACAAGGAGTTTATTTGAAAACGGGTCCCATTGGTAGTGAAGCAAAGTCCCAGAAACAGCCTGTATGCCAGAGCCGGCTCTGAGCACACCCAGGGCCAGGGGGACTTGGGAGGGCTTCCTCCCTTGGCAGAGAGGAAGGAGACAGGTTTACACCCTGACTAGGAAGAGAAGAACCCCACTGTATCTTCCTGATGTTATCCCAGGCGCTCTCCCCTTACCCCAGGTCTCACCATGGCCAATGTCAAGAAACATGTTTGCATGAAAAAAAATTCTTCCCCAAGGCCCTGGGGCTATTTATCCGATTTTCATCGTGCCACCCGGACTCCAGTTCTGTCCCGCAAAGCCCAAACAAGGTGGGATGTGCAGGCCTTGGGAGTTCAAGGAGAAGTGACCTGGCGCTGGCCTGGGGTGCTGGCCTCGGTGTCCACAGATCTTATCCATCGCAGAACAAATTTCTTTTTTCAGTTCAGGACCCAGAGTACTCTTACTCCTGCTGCACTGTGACGGGAGGTACTGTGCCTGCTTGGCTCCTGTATGACCCCGCAAGCGACAGGCTATTTCCGCCTCTCCCAGGCCATTTCTACAAAGTTGCTCCTGGCTGATGATCTGAGCTTGTCTCTCATCTGGTCTGTGTTGGGTGATACACTGTATCCACTTGAGAAGTTTAGAAATTTAACTAAGGAACTCAGCAGGAGACCAGGGTCCTCAGCTTTGTAAACAACCTGAGCCCGTGAAGAGCAAGGAGCCTGGGGCAGGATGCGAGTAGCCTGCTTACAGCCTAAGGGATGATCACCTGCTTATAACAACAGTGGCTTTCACTTTTGCTCTTACTGCTTTTGTTGTCCTCTGTCCCCTTGGACTCTTGCCTCTGTGCCCTGCCACCCTGCCTTAGAGCAAGCTAGTCACAGACCAAAACTTCCACAAACTGTCAACTAAATAATCCTGATTTTTGGGTGTCAGGTATTTTGTCCCAGCCGTGAAAGAAAAGTGACCAAGATATTATCTCTCTGTCTGCCTCTGTCTCTTCTGTCTCTCGCTATCTCTCTCCCACTGTCTGTGTCTGTCTCTCTCCCCTCCCCCTCTCTGTGGGGGATTCCTGCTCTCTTTTTACTTGGGGCAGGAGAGCTGGCTGTGAGCTACATGGTTTCTGCTCCAGGCTCCAGGCTCCAGGCTCCATGTTTCTGTGACAGGTTGAAAGTGGAACCCCAAGCTGGAGGAAAGATGTTTCTCAGTGTCATTTACAAAGTCTCCTGGAGGATGATGGGAAGGCCGGCCCTGACTGCAACATCTGCTCCGAACAAGGGCACCAGGGAACTGGCCATCGGATTTTTCCAACTTGAGGCTGATCACCATGTACGTGCACAAATAAGAACGTGAAGCGTTCTGACAGCCAAGCAAACCGTGAAGAATTAAACCTCCCAAACGAAACCTCGCTGCTGCTCGTGGGGGAGCTCCTGTGCTCCACATTGTCCCCGCCACTTTCCTGGCTGCCCCGGTCCCTTCCAGACTGGTTTTGCATAGGGCAAAGTTCCACTGGAAGGGGAATGGTCTAACTCTTAAGGAACAGGTTTCTTAATGATAAAATCAGAATTCTGCAGCTGAGATATTTGAGGCAGGGGGCTGAGGAGAGGGAGGGGGTTTATACCACAGGCAGTGCCTCCCTTGGGGCAAGTTTCCACTGCCTCCTTCCAACCAAAGTCCCTTCAGGTCTTAGCCCTCCCTTTTCTGGCCTCAGTTTACCCTTCTTACACACTTCATACCAGTCTTGGGCTGCCTGTGTCCCGGGCTGGCCATGAATTGGTAGTGGTCCTCCTGCCTCAGCCTCCTGAAGTCTGGGATTTTTTTGTAGGTTTACTTCGGCGATGAAGGTGCCCAGAAGGCTGAAGGCCTGGCTCTCTCCCACCCACACTCGATTCCCTCTCGCTGGCCAACTGAGAGCACCCAATGTTTGAGGGAAGGAGCCCAGACTGAGGGGATGAGGAGATAGTTTCCATTTTATTTCAATCTAAAAAAAAAAAAAAAAAAAAAAAAAATCACATTATTTAAAACTCGAAATGGTATATCCAAAAAAAAATTTATTACAAATTCAGTGTGAGAATATTTGCCCGATACTTCCTAAAGTCAGTCCTTTGTGGGGTGGTTTAATCATTCTAAAGTGAGCCATCTTATACTTGTGTAGCTTCCGACCTAGAAAAATTCACGGTGATGCCACATGCCCAGGGACATTTTTCTAATCAGACTGACCAACAGCAATGACATACATGTAATGGTTTGGGTCTGTGACACCATCTTGGTCCTTAGCCCAGGGTTCCCTTGGGAGGTAGTGGAACCTTCAGGAGGCAGTGCTTGGCGGAAGGAAGCGAGGTCAGGGGTGGCCTCGCCTTGGAGGGGCTCTCAGAGCCCAGCCACTTCCTCTCTCTTCCTGCTTCGGTGAAGCCTTGGGAACAGCAGCTGCCCCACCACGAGGACATGCTCTCTCATCATAGGCTGAAAGCAAGGGACAATCAGTTTGGGGCAGAATCCTCCAAAACTGAGCCAAAGTAACTCTTTCCCTTCTGGCTTGATTTACTTCCGCTATCTGTTATCATAATGCAAAGATGAACACAGCGCTTTATTGGTTGGCATTCCACCAGGCAAATAGCCCAAACACGGGTCTTTTATGTGGGCCAGATGGCTAAAAAGATGTTTGGTAAGAGAAATTTACTACTAGTTTTACTTTTTTTTTGGTCCTTTTGAGACAAGGTCTTGCTATACAGTTCAGCCTGGCCTTGAGCTCACTTTTTGTAGCCCAGGCTGCTCTCAAACTCACACCAACCCTCCTGCCTCAGCCTCCTAAGTGCTGGGATTAAAGAAAACCTCCCTTAAATAGTATAAGGAGCTGATGACAGAGTAAAGCTTAAAGAACCCACAGAGGAGGCGGACTCGTCAGCAGAAAGATTATTTTCTCTCCCTTCTTCCTTCTTCTCCCTCCGCCTCTCTCTCCTTTTAAATATTATTTTTATGACTGCTTGTCATATGAAAAATACTTTAAAACTTTGACCCAATGTCAGGAGAAAGCAGACTGGTCTTTTAAACTAATGGCTCTTGTTGAGGACTCTTTTAGTGATAGTCAGCTGGAGGGGGGAAAAAAAAAAAGAAGAAGAAGAAGAAAGAACTTTGCAATAAACGACCTTCGTGGAAGAAGACTATTCATGTTAATTAGTAGCTCTTTTCAAATATGAATCCTATATGCATTAGGCCATGCCATGCCAGACAATGTGCGCATTGTAGTAAACATCAAAACAAATCTCAAGTACAGTTAGCAAAATTTTAGAAAACTCTAGCGAGGGCTTTCTTTTTTTTTTTTTTCATAAGATTGCGACTTGCTGCTCCTGGTGTATTACACAATGGTATCTCTCCTAATGGCTTTTAGCTTTTGCCACTGCCAACTTTTATATTTAAAATCCATACAATTATGGACAATTTATGAACATTATGAGGCTTTTCTTTTTTGCAGTGATTCTTACTGATTCAAGCCAGCTTTTATCCTCAGCAAATCAAATGCATTTTGCTTATAGCACTAGATTCGTTCTCACATATTCCACTTTATTCTTATTATTAGTATTCCTTATTATGCATATTTAATTTAAGAATGCATTTTCTCCATTAAAAAATTAGAATACGCTGAAAGAAGTACTAGAAGGTGATTATTTGCTTTAGTTTACCGTTATTAACCATGTAAGCCTGGATGATAGTCTTCCCAAAGTTGCCTTAAAGGGACCAAAAATTAAAAAGTTAAAAAAAAAGGAATAAAAATGTGTTTGAAAGTCACTGGTCTTCTCTTTATGATGATGGTCTACAGGATCAAATTCTATGAAAGAATAGTTTTGATATAGCACTAAGGATGGCTGGCTCTTCCACACATCCAATAAGATATACCTTGCAAAAGGTAAAACATGGAATAAGGTGTGCATCTACTTGTCTCCGCCCCAACCACACTAGACACGTTGGAGAGGCCCATTCCCACCCCAAATAGAAGCCACACTTTGGGAAATGCAACCCTAGGGTACTAAGCCTAAGGAGATTCTTGAGCCCTAGAGATGGGCCCTGCCGCTCCACCACCTCACTCCTCTTCCCACCTCCAAACAGGAAAATTAATGGGCCACACGTTAGTGTCTGTCCTTGCGAAAGCCTTTCAGCAAAAGGGTCTGCAAGAGAATCGCCAGTTAGCAGGCCTTTCTTAATTATGCAAGCATTGACTGGAAGCCAACAGCCAAGAGACTGGACTTTGTCTATTTATCCACTTCTAATGTGTTGCCTGACAAATTTGAACCTCCCCACTTCTACTCCTAAGTTGTCAACTTAATTGATCATTTTAAAATTATGAGGGCAGACCAAAGAACTGGGATCTGATCTTCGCGTTATTGGGGGAGCACTCTCATCTTCCTTGCCACCTGTCAGGTGGACTCAGACACCACGCAGATCTGTGTCACTTTGCTTTCCAGAACTGGGTTCAATATTAACTGCACCTACTGTGGCTGGAAGAACGCGAGGCTTGCTCATCAGACAAGGTTCTGCTTCCACTTCGTCATTCCTTATTCTCTTGAGAGCCTAACACCGATGGACCAACTGGCTTTGTCCAAATAAGTTAATACTATGGCTTTCAGAACACCATGAAGCATCTATCTATTGGTGGGGTGCAACCATTTCTGATTTTGTGCGTTGACCAGTCACAAAACACCCGCGTGACTCTCAGGGCCCCACGACTCCCTCACCTCCTAGCTGTGTCACACGCACACATGACCCTGTGTCTCACTGTTCTCCTTCCTCCCCTAGAGGAAGACTGAGTGCAAAAACCTTAGAACACAGTTCCCTCAGCCTACTTGACCCATCATACAGCTCCCCAGGACATGCTGCCCCACTAGTAACCTCTAGCATTTGGGACATTTCATTGTCTTTCTTAGCTTTAGTAAAAAAGGATGGAGGCCAAGGCCAAGACTAAAGCCATCTCTGGCGGGCCCCCTCCCCACCCTCCCTGCCCCAGCATCACCTTGACTTCCTTGCCTCACTAGCCTCTGTCGGGCCCTCGTTTCTTCAAAGGAAATAGAATAGTTAAGTTAAAACCAGCAAATTCCTTGAAAATGAAAATATCTGCAAACTTTAACTAATTAGCTGGCTAATTATTCTCTGTCAAAGCCAATTTTTCTTAGTTCTACTTACAAGCATGATCAAAATAAAACATCAAAAATTAGGAAAGGAACTCTTTCTTGCTATTTTGGCAATTAAAGTTAATCAAGTGCACAGGTGATTTGCAGAGATGAGCTAACTAGTATTTGGAAAGCGTCACTCCCCAGTACATGCTCTTTTTTTTTCTGCATATTTTCCAAAAGAGGGAAGAGGGGTAATGTGGAGGAGAACCTTCTAGGAATCTCAGTAAAGATGTAGTAATGGTTTTCAGCAGCCTGAGTTTACATTCTGAAATCCCAACTTAAAATATCAGAAATGTATTCCATTTATAATCTATTAATTGTCCTTTTTATTAGGGGCCCCTTAAATCCAAGTGTTTTTCTCTCTAGATGTTTATTTTTAACAGCATCCTTTAGGGTTGAAATCTCACCTCCCAACAGTGTGTTGATGTATAATTTCCCAGTAGTTAGAGGAGCTTATGAATTGGTACCTCTTGACCCTCTGGAGAGAGTTAGGTCAGATTAATCATGACATTATTATGTCATGCATTCTAACAGGCTGTCTCTGGAAAAAAAGTCATGTCTGCAGTAGCACAATTATCTGTGACTGATGATACAGACCAAAGTCATTATAATAAAATTTATTTGGCATAGATCTTCTCTGCAGCAGTTCCAACCTCACGTCCCACTTAGTAGGCACATGGGATTCTCCTTAGCAGGGCCACATTTTCTGCCAGCAGAGAGCCAGGGGTCCCTAATGGACACATTATATGCAAAATGACAGAATGCTGTCTGCATTACCTCCCTGGAGGTTGCTTGGTGGAGATAGATCTGCACCAGGGTACTGCAGCACCATCAGCTGGAGGGCGCCCAGCCCTGATGCGGCTCACCAAAGCCAAAGATCTGTCAGAATCAGGGCATGGGCAACCATCCCCTACCCTCCACGAGAAAAGTCTGCACTGTTGCCACATACCTGTGAGGGCCAAGGAGGAAACGGGGCTGCAGATGGCCTAAGGTCAGTAACAGCTGCCTTCCTGGCGTGTAGTCAGGAAAGGGCCTCGAGCCCACCCAGGGCGTGCCCCAGGCTTTCCCAGGCCTGGGCTTCCTGTCTGCCTCCTACTGTTCCTCGTGTTTCTCTTGAGTTCTTTATTCGTCTCTTGGGTCATTTCTCTGATACCTCTGGCACTGTCCAGTATCCTCAGCTGAGGAGAGGCTGCTTCATGTTTGTGGAACTTCTGAGGTTGTCAGGCATGCGTCCTCCAGCCCCATGGTGTCCACCTGAGATTTCTCAGCATCTTAGCCATACTCTGTTTCAGCCCCATCCACCCCACCTGGATTCTGTATTCCATGGTGTTATGGTTTATGTCTAGTTGTCCCCCCCAAGGCCTCATGCAATCATGGGGCGTGGCTTCTATAGAGTGAGACTTGATTCATGATCCCTGGGATTGTGTTTTAGTACTGATATAGGTCTGAGTAAGGCTGAGACTATGAGTGTGGTCTAGGGTGGATATCCTAAGGTGGAGAGCCTGAATGTAATATAAAGAGTGACAGAGAGACAGACTCAAGCTGGAGCTGTTGCTCTGCTGCCACGTTTGGTTGGCTGCCTCTGTCACCATTTTGTTGCTGTTCTGCAGCCATGAACTGGCTGCTCTCTGTCCTGCTCCACTCAGCCTTGGGCCAGCCTAATAGGGACTGAAACCTCCAGTAACTGTGAGCTAATAAACCTTTCCTTCCTTCATTTTGAGTGTCCGGGTATTTGTCCCAGCAATGAGTAAAAAGTAACTAATACACATGGTTTAGGGACTTTCTCTTTATGAAAAAGCTAGCATTTAGGAACCTTTAATCTCTTCCTTGGTTATCATTGTCACACACACACACACACACACACACACACACACACACACACACACACATCACAGAAGCAATTGAAATTGTGTGCCCAAATCTATTTCAGCAATGTAATAGTAAATAAGAGAAGAGATGGTAAACAAAGTAGGAGTCAAACTGAGTAGGTCTCAGTCACCAAGAACTACATTACTGATACATACTTTATATATTATATATTATTAATTATAGCTATTTAAAGTATACAATTCAATGAGTTTTGACAGCTGTATGTGCTAGTAAAACCACCACCACCATCAGGATGGAAAATATGTTCCTGATTTCCCCGTATCCCATCATGCTCCTTGGCCACTCATTCTTTCCTCTACTTCTGTCCATAGGCAATTGCTTGTGTGCCTTCTGAGGCTACAGATTCGTTTGTATCTTCTAGATCTCTATATAGATATGAATACAGTGCACAGTTTCAAATCTGGCTTCTTTCCCTTAGCATAATCCTCTTGAGATAGATCCATATTGATGTGCACATCAAGAATTTCATTTTGTCCCATTATATATTCTTTTGCTAGTGAGTAATATCCTATGGTAAGAATATGCCACACTGTATTGATTCACCTGTGGATAAAATTTAGATAATTACCAGTTGAGGCTATTTCAGATCAACTGTCATGATCCTGGGGCATAATACTTAGTGGAGACGGAGATTTTTGATGCTTTGGTGTGAATATGGAGGAAAATGGTGGGTATGGTGGGAACGCCACCTTTCCCTCCACAAGGAACTTCCACTTTTCCAGAGTAGTATCACCATGTGTAACTCCCTCAGGACCGAGACAGTACTTCCACATCATTGCTAACACGTACAGTAGTCTAGAAACTCTTTTATATTCCAAGTACTCTAGAAGGTGTGCAGTGGATCCCACTGCAGTCTAATTTTCATTTCTCTGATAACATAATTTTGATCATCTTTCATATGCTTATTACCATTTGTAGGTCTTCTTTTGTAGAGTTCGCTCAAGTCTCTTGCTAATATTAAAAGTATGTTGCCTTATTATTGATTTAAAGTGATCTTCATTTATTCTGAATATAATTCTTCTGTTAAATTACCTGCATTGTAGTATGACTCTCATGCTGTGGCTTACTTTTTCATAGATTAATGGTATCTTTAGTAAAAAAGGTTTTAAAATTTGATAATAGTTCAATTATCAGCCTTTTTTATTTGAGCTTTTTATATCCTCTCTAGAGCAAACTCTTTGACTAATTAAAATTCCCAAAGTTTTCTTCTATAAGTTTTACAGTTTTAGTTTTACATTTAGGCTTATGGTTCAAATCATTTTGAAAGTAATATTTTATAGTTGTGAAGTTAGAAGAAACTACTCTAGAAAATTATCTGAGAGATTTACCATACACTTTTCAATGTGTGTGCTTCAGGTCTTCTTTAGTATAATTTAGTTTTATCTGAGAACAGATGTAACAAGAGAGAAGAGGGTTGTAAGGACTTTGGCTTTTTGTGCTTGAAATTGCATCTTACAAAACCTTAACGAACAGATTATTTCTTTATTCTGATATATTTTAAGGACATTTTCCCACAGGCTTCCACATTTTCAATATTCTAATTTGGAATCTATATGGAAAATCATGTCTTCTTAAAAATGTTTTTAGATAGTCCTTTTCTTTGGCATGTATCCTGTTCCAGTTGCTTAACATTATTTTTATGTTGTTCTGAATTCCTCTCATATTCAGTTATTTACTACTATCTAAAATGTTGCTCTGAATATCCTTGGACATAAATTTTCGTTCACTGATCATTTTTAATATAAACTATTCTATATGGCTTTAATATCCTTAAGAGTAAGAGCATCATTAAGTATATATCTCTACATGTAGCTAACGATTATCATAGCTACATTAGCCACTAAGTCCAAGGAAGTAACAGATATTATTTTTGTAGTAGAAAAGGGCCTGGCTACTTCAAGTTAACAGTGATAAGACCCTCTCACAGTCTCAATCTGCCGGCTTTGTTCCTGTACTGCTGTACAGCGGTGCCTCTGTTCATAGACATCTTTTTTAATGAGCAATTTATTCTGTGAAAAGAAGTATTTGACAATATTTTTTGTTTGTTTGTGAATACTGCATCAGTCAACAAATATAATTGTGGTCATCTTTGCTGTATGAACACCAGTGTGGCTATTTCTTGTAGAACTATGTAATGAGCCGAGGTACCACTATACACACATGTACATACACATACATATGGATGCATACAATACATACATATACATATAGACACATACACATATGTATATACATACATATACATATATACACATACACATGCACGTATATAGATGTATTTCTAGAAAGAGCATAATAATTTATGGACCTCACAGTCTCACAGTATTTTGCAATAGCCCCCTCCCCCTCCCCCTATTTTGAAGACTGCTTTTGGCTTTAACCTTAGGAAATATGTTAAGATAAAATAATAAGTCATTGTTCTTTTCATTATTTCTTTACTTTTCTGAGCCTGAATATACTTTTCACACTGTTAATCACTTCTTTGTGGATTAATTGCTTAATTCTTAGTCTGCCTTTATGAGTCTTCTTATTGATCCAGAAGCACTATTTATATATTAACGTGTATCAACTTATTAGCAGGCACTGTTATTTTTGCCAAAGAAATTTCAAGAATTTTTCTTTTTGCTTTGTCATTTCATTATGGCATTTCTACATTGCAGAGATTTTAGATTTGCATAAGATCAAATTTATTACATGCTTGCATTACGGTTTTTGCACCTCTGTAACATGCTTGTAGACAGAAAAAAAAAGCACAGTTCCTTTTGATATTTTCTGCATTTGTGGTACACAGCAATGTGTTTGTTCGTTAGGACTCATTTCGGTGTGAGGCGTGAAGAGGAATGTCACTGAGGCCCAGCTGCTTACGCAGCAGAGCAGGGGGACACAGCTTCCAAGTTCCCGGAGGCAATGCTCCAGGGGGAGGGACCCCAGAGCTTCGGAGTGAGGGGAAGGGCGAAGTGGGAAAGCAGAGGAGAGGGAATCCAGAGACTGCGCCCTTATGGAGAGGTTGGCCTCGCTTCACAAAAAAGCGCAGCTATTGCTCTGTCACGGAGGATGTTACCCAGGAGGGCGATGGAGCCAGTGCAAATTCCATAGCATGGAGGGGCATAAGAAGTGGGGAAAGGACTGATCAACTCTGTCTTCCAGTGGCAGGAGCTCGTGCCTCTGAGCTGGGTCAACCAAATACTCCAGATAGCTGCTAAGAAAGTCTGGGCTGCACAGACTCAGCCGGGCACCAGCTGGGAGACAGAACCTCTTGTGGCTCCCACCGGACCCGGGAGCAGCAGAAGCTGTGTGCGGGGGCCAGGAGAGTAGCCTTGCCGGATGAGAATCCAGCTGACTGGTGCTCGGGAGAGGGGTGGAGCCTCCTGGACCCAGGACCGCCCTGCACGGGCCTGGGAAGGGACAAACGCCGCCAACAGTCAACATTGACCTTGGCTTGGTGTGATGGATAATTCTCCCACCAATAGGAATTCCAGCCCTGAAGCTCTCACTGTGCTAGTGTTCATTGCGGGCTACACGGCTATCAATGCACAAGTGTATACTTACGACGATTCTTAACTTCGGTCATATAACTTACCTCTCATTACTGCAGAGTTTCTCCTGATCTCCTAACTCAGGTGCGGAGAAATCAAAATAACTTTAACTGGTTTCATAAAACAGTTGGGGATTTGTCTATAAATCACATTAAGTTAATGTATCTGTTCAAGAATTATCAATATTTTGTTCACATTATATCTTATCTTTTATGTACATGATAGAAGCTTCTGTACATTTAAGTTTTATTTTATTTTTTGGTACTGGGAATCAAACTCAGGACCTTGAGCTTGCCAAGCAGGGCTGGTGCCACTGAGCTATATCTCTGGCCCAATGTTTAAGTTTATTAATGCCTTTCAGTAAGATTTTCTAAGGTCTCTTGTGTAGCTCCTGAAAAGTAATTTATATGTCCCTTGTAGTTTTAAGCTTTCTATTTATGTATTTGGTACAGTGTCTCGCTGTGCAGCTTGGGCTCATGGGATCCTGTTTTCAGCCTCCCCAGCGCATGTGCCACCACACCCAGTGTCTACCTATGTATTTTAAATTATGTCTCCTTGGTAGGCACATTTTTATTATGCTTTTTAATAATTCCTGATACATAAAGGTTTTCTATTTTAATTCTGTAGCTATCTTCTTAAACTTTCTGATTAGTTTAACAAATTTTCCATTTTATTCTCATGAGCTTTGCAGAGCTTCCTACTGTCTGTTAATAATGACAATTTTTCTCTCTTCTCCAGCCACAATATTTACGGCTTCTTTTTCCTACCCCTTTTTATTGGCTGTAACTTCAGAATAGTGCTAAATGCTCGTGATAACCTTCATCTTCCTCTTGCCCCTCCCTTTCATAAAAAAAGCTTTTGCTATTTTATTTTGTAGCATGATATTGGCTGTCGGTTTGAGAGATTTTAAATCATATCACAGTAGAGCATATCTATTGCTAGTGCATGGTGTGTTTTTAAAACATGATGACTGGTTTGGGCATGTATCACTTACCTCGATATAGCCAGGTCTATCATCTATACATCTTGTACACCTTCCAGGATATTTATTATCTTGGCCATTGAGAAGAATGGTCAATCTCTGGATCCAGTGCTCCTTCTAAATGGACCCTGGATTTCCACTTAGCACTCTGGGCTTCTCCAGAGAAGGAGCCTCTGCTACCCTGGACACAGAGCCCTCTGCCGCACTGCAGCCCACACTTTTGCCAAGGCGCAGCTCCACGGATGCGCTACGAGGCACCCAGCCCCCGGCGGAAGTGTGAGTCGGCCCTCTGATGGTCTCCAAGCCTGTCTCCTTCCAACGCAGCACGTCCCTCTGTTGGCACATCAGCATGGAGTATTTTTAGGTGTTGGTTCCCTAGTGAAAAAGTGGGGCAGATACCCCACTGATTTTATCTGTCAGCCACGGTTGGTGTCTTCATATCTTTCCAAAGGGACGGTAGTGATTCAAGCCCTGACATCTTTCAGTACCTCATTTGTTTGGTTTTTATTTTCTTATCTTGATAATAAAAGTTGGTGAGTTTTCACACTTCATTAAAACAAAATATGTCTTAGAGCCGATTTTGCCTGCTCTGGAAATCTCTGTCCTTTTCCTGGCAGTCAGTAACAGGGTTCCCTTCAAGGAAGTGCCAGTACTTGGGTCTTCTAGTTCCCTGATGCGTTTCCATCTCACCAGTCACTGCCCAGCTCTGAGTTGCCTTACCAGCCCTTCTTTGGCTTCCTTCTTGTATTTCCACCACCAGAGCGCTCTTCCCAACATGGTCTGCATCTTGCTGTACTGAGAGCACCAAGAATTGCAGAGGACAATTCCTGTGCTCTGCTCTAGAGCTGTCTGGAAGCTTCCCACC
>PVJA010006410.1:0-16435 GCA_004027025.1 Myocastor coypus
GTCGACGTTCCTCAATCCCCTGTCTCAGGGGTACCTTGTCTCCTAGCCTGAAATGTCTGTCCTCAACCCATGATACTGTCTCATCCATAGCTTCCATCTACACTTTTTTTTTTTTTTTTTTTTATCTCTCTGTCATTCCCTCACTGAAACTGTTGATGGTGTTGATCCAGGTACCAATTTCCTGTACAACAGGATTTAGACCCTCACCATACCATTCATGGACTGTAGATTCCTCCTTCAGGATAAATCTGACTCTTAATTCCTTGCTGTAGCAGCTTGGTTTCTCTGGGTCTCCCAAGTCTAATCTTTTCTCAGTCTTTCCTATTTGCCTCTCTGGGTCCTTATGGTCTCCCATGGTGCAGAGGCCCTTGAGAGCAGAAATCATGTCTAATTTTTTCCTATTCCACAGAGTGGGACTCTTACAAGTATATTATGAAAAACAGTCAGTTCCTTTAATACTCACATTTTCTTCTCCAGAACTCCATTTTACCTACACCAACTGCTCCTGCAAAAGCGGTTTGACATTGGTCAGGTGTCTGCTCTATTCTTCTTAATTTGCAAGAATACTGCCCCTTTGTGAAAGAAGATAGATCACAGTGACATTTTACATAGCATGTTTCCCCACCTGTGGAGGACAGATGGAAATGCTTACATGAAAAGCGATCGTGGGAATGTGGATAAAATAGGAAAGGTAAAGATCAGGAATGGTGCCTGCTATAAAGCAGGTGTTTGAAAATCTGAGCTGGGAAAACAGGAATATTTCCTAGCCAAAGGAAAGTGTCTTAGTTACACTGCTCATAGGTGAGACAAAATATACCACACCCAAAGTTGAAGGAAGAAAGGTTTCTTATAGCTCACAGCTTGCAGGGGTTTGAGTTTCTCGTCAGGTGGCTCCAAGGCAGGACAGCGTAGCAGAGGGGCATCTCAGGGGAGAAACTGTTCATGATGGCAAAGGCAGAGAAACAGCAAAGAAGCAGCAAGCAACAAGGGACAACAGCCTTCTTCCTGGCTGTCACATTATGTCCAGTCTATATATTCTTAGAGGGCATCACACACACCCAGGTAGGCCTTTCCATTATCCACACTCAGAACCACGCCAAACTAATCAGCAGACTCCTTTAGTAAGCAAACACCTTTAGACACACATCACACACTGTACACTGAGCCACTTCTGGAGAAGTCCTGCCTTATATGTGCACGAGACCCTGGCGTGATGTGACACCAAAAGCCATAGCAGGAAGTTTCACTGTAATGCATTAAGAAATTCTGTATGTGGCTTCCAATTGATCTATGCATGATGGCTTGAGAGAGAGATGACCTTTTCTGAAACATTAGAGGAAAGGTGCCTAATGAATAATGAATGGCCAGTCCAAACATTCTGCCTTGAGTCCAGGAGCCTCCCAGCTTGACTCTGCCAAGTTAACTCACTGCATGACTGGATGACCAATGCAATGCCATTATTTTCTTGCTTTGGTATAGTGTACGGCACTGTGGAGAGCTGAGAGGTTGCAAT
Source organism: Myocastor coypus (assembly GCA_004027025.1). Taxonomy (NCBI): domain Eukaryota; kingdom Metazoa; phylum Chordata; class Mammalia; order Rodentia; family Myocastoridae; genus Myocastor; species Myocastor coypus. The sequence continues at coordinate 1,514 of PVJA010006410.1, forward strand.
GTGACAGACGGTGCAAAGAACAGCATTCCGTCTGCAAAGATCCTAGAATCTCTTTAACTCAAGGCTAAAATCATTGCACACGGCAAAATACCTCATTTCATTCTCTATGTGTCCCCGAATTTAGTGATAATTAAGGTATACCTGATATTATATACATATATCTTTGCATGCATACACATTTTATTTTCTAATGTTTTTATCAGTTTCTTCCACCTTCATGTGTTCTCCATATAAAACAACCTGCAAGTTGCGGTTTTTCATTCATAATTTGCCCATAATTCACCTTTGAGTGCATTTCCTTTATAAACTGTATATATCTAATCTCTGCTCAGCTGTATGCTGACGTTGGCTGGCTACAAAGATTACTGAGATGTAATACTGTTCTTTAACCTGGTGTGGGGAGGGGATGTTCAGGGTTGAATGAGTCAAAAGAGCAGGTAAGAAATATTAAAATAATAGGTCATCCCTTAACTTTAAAGATAAATCACATCCTCTGTATTTGGCTTCTGTTGCCCTACTGGCTTCAGGACAGAGCAAACCAGTTCAGGTGGGAAGCAGCAGTCATGGCAACCACGCCACTAAGGTAGGGTTTTAGACCTTTCTGTCTCTCCCAGTCAGTATTAAGGCAGACCATTTATAGGAGGACATGAAGGGTGAATGCCAGCAGGTGTCTCCCCCTGAATAGGTTCTACCTATGTGTAATACAAAATCCCGGATGCTCTGTGATAAGGCTTGCTATTTCTGTTCAAATTAGTAGTTGAAATATAGATGATCAAATAAATATGAGGTATACCAACAGTGCCCAAAAGCATTACCTTCTTAGATTTGGCCAAGGGAACAAGCTAAAGGTTTATATTTATTGATGACATAGGACAGTCACTGCTACAGAATGTGTCATTTTATTTTCTATTCATTTCCAAATGTGACATAATATAGAAGATGAAGAAGGTAGGGTCATTCATCATGGTCCCTGTCTCAATAAAGAACCTGAATGTATAGCGTGATGCCACTGTGAATCCTAATGCATATTTATTCTGGTGACAGTATCTGTATCCAATAACTGCAACTTCCTGCACACTCTTACAAACTGTCTATAACACAACTACCTTAGAGATAACAATGTCATTAGTGTCAATATAATTCCACTATTTTTCTACATTTGCTTCTTGGTTGGCATTTTGTGTAACTTGTGATGTATTCAAATAGACAGTAATAAAGATCCTTTTCCCAGAAATTTTTGTCTAGGTGATGCATTAGAGCTGCTGTTCAGGGTGTTTATTAGTCTTTTTTCCATTGCTCTGGTAAAATATCTGATATAAACAAGTTAAAAAGGTTAGAGATTTCTACGGGCACCCTGTCCCAGAGGCTTTGGCCGATGGTCACTGTGCCCCATCGCCTTGAGCCTGCAGCAAAGCAAAGCGTCTCGTGAGGGAAGTGTGTGGTCTAGCAAAAGTGTGTACCTCATGGTTACCATGAAGCAAAGTGGGAGAGACGGAAGGGGGCAGGGCATTGGGGAGGGAAGAGGAGAAGGTAAATGGGAGACGAGAGAAGACAGAGGACAGCACTCATGTCTTTCCTTGGTGTCCACCTCCTGCCCTAACTTGCTTCACTGGGCCCCACGCCCTACCGCAGGCTGGCCAGCAAGCCTTTCTTGCATCACTTTTGGGGAACAATGAAAATTCATAGGGTAACAGCTGTCATCTCTTGCTTTTGTCAGAAGACTCAGCAGAGTATGAATGTTATTCTGGAATATAGGTTAGGGAAGGGTCAGGGGATCCTGGGATGGCTGAAGAAGCCATAGAGAACACACAGTTGGATGCCAGAAGGGACGGGTCAGCGAATGGGCTTTTCCATTATTGAGCTGAAGACCAGGTACTTTACCTCTGTGTTCAAACCACCTGATGATTCAGAGTTACTACCATCGGGTGCTTCTTATCCTATGTGCACCATTCGAGGGAGGTTCTGGTCCTTGAGTGCTGACACTGTGGAATGAGTCTCGATGACCAGAAGCAATGTGGGGTAGTGACAGGAGTACAACCCTTGTTTCCTGCTCTACAGAAAGGCCAGGTACATGTGTCAAGTGACTAACCATTTCTAGGAGAAGCTCTCCATGACTCTAGCCCTGTTGGGTAAGGAGAGCTAGCGGAGATCTGCCAACCCTGTGATGGGGTGTCTGCACCTCCAGACTCCAGGTACACAGGTGTCTACTCTTTGAGACCCCACTCACACTGACTCAGCCCCAAAGACCAGCGTGGCTAAAGGAGCTCATACACCAGCCAGTGGCTGTGGTAGGCAGGCAGTGAGACACAGCAGAAAAGCAGAATATTGGCCAAACTCTGGTAGATGTCCCTACAATCTAAAATGCAAAATATGGTGAGCGTCAAGCACTTACAGCAGAAAGACCAGAAGGAGAATCAGCTTGGACCACTGTCTAAGCCTTGCCGGGAGGGGCCCTAGGGAGAGCACATCTGACTGCCAGGTAGTCAGCTATTGCAGTGGTGTCAGGTTCCTCACACCTGTCTGGGAAAACACAAGGAACCCAGCACTGTGTCCGCCACATGGAGTCAAAGATTCCATGAAGCTGAGTGACACGTGCAACTCACAAATAAGGTGGGTTCAAGAGAATGCTACTGAGAATGAAAGGCGTGAGTCTGGCTGATTCAGTATTGACATTTTAACCAATTCTGTGTTCTATGTTTTACTTACTGTTTTTTTCACATTGTTCCAGTCAGATCTGAAATAGGGAAGGAATACCATTTCCCCCAATAGGGGCTGAGGAGATAGCTCCATCGCACAAGTGCCTGCCTGGCAAGTTCAAAGTCATGAGTTTGAACCCCTGTACCTCCAAATAATAATGATAATAATAATAATAATATATTGATAATAATAATAATATAATAATATATAATAATATAATAATATATTAATAATAATAATAATAATATATAATATAATGATATAAAATAAAGACCCCTCAATCATTTCCCCCAATTTAGACAGCAATGTTTAGATCCTGGTAAGCTGGTAACATCTTCAAAGTCAAGATTTAAACCTATCTCTAATCTTTTCCAAAGAATCAGAAGATCTCTGAAACTTGAAATAGTGGAAGGTGCTGGGCAAAGCCACACTGATTTGTAATCACAGATTGCAGATGGTGCTCATGTGGATTCTGCTTTTGGATTCTTACCAAGCTCTGTGGGATGTCCCATTTAGCACATCACTATGACCAAGTTCTGTGGGATGGACCATTTAGCAGACGAGGTGCAGAGAGCTTATGCATTTGACCAGAATCTTGTAAGAGTTCTCTGCTCGGTGGGCTGTCCCCTCTTACATGAGTCAGATTCATCTGCGAGTTGAGATGTCCCACAGAGCTTGGTGATGATCCAAAAGAAGCCCCAGGATTCTCTCTGCTGTAGTAGTACTTAGCCTATGTTAGTGGCAATGCCTTTGAAAATATTTCTCAGCAGCTGATGTCTCCATGAAAGCCATCTCCAGTTAAATCCTAAAAGGAAAACAGAATCATGCACAGAGTGTACAGAGGGCAAGCTTGGAGAACAATCTGAACCAATTTCATGAATTGTCTCAGGCCTTCTATTTGAAAACTGCTGAAGACACTGATTAAATATGACAGCCAGACACAAGAACAGGGGACCTAGGAAAATGCACTGGAAAATGCACTAGACTCCTTTTTTTTTTTCCGGAAGAGCTGGGGACTGAACTTAGGCCGTTACACTTGCTGGGGAAGTGCTTATTCTACTGAGCTATCTCCCCAGCCCCTGGACTCTTACTTAGTGTGTGACAGCTGGCTAGGTACTTTCATAAACTTATAAGCTAGTGTGACGGCATGGTGAAAAGATTATGACTAAGGATCTCACTTCAGTTCTCACTGGAAATCAGGTGCCTTAAAGGCTCATTTTCTTGTATCTGATTGTTAGCTGTGATGCCACCTTGGGTACAAACCACTTAGAAGATGGGGAATGACCTGTATCCATCTGTGTGATTGAAGTAGAGCCTGCAACTTAAGAAACGATGACCCATCCTTAATGTAGGTGGCACCAAATTGATAACCAATAGACTTTTAGCCTGGAGAGAACAAAAAGAGAATGAAGTATGATGTCTATCTCTCTTCTTTGGAAGAGTTCTGGTTTTGGCCACTGCCTCTGGTTGTTGGGGTCGGTCTCCCCAGGTTCACAGTGCAAACTCTACAGCTTTCCAACACAGACTTTTAGCTTTCTGCCAACGGTTTGCACTCAACTTTGCAGCGAGGTTCAGGTGCTAGACCTCTGATTGGGTCTTCTAGCCCTCCAGGACACAGAAGGCTGTTTTTCAGTCTTCTATTTTTGATTTGGAAAACAGCTATTGAGATCCTTGTTTCTAATTCTGTAATCTTAGCTAGTAGATACTTGGTATAATCATACCTACACTTGAAATGTCATCTGTTCCTTGAGCATACCGTACGTTTCCCCAGCATGCCTGGTTCTCTCGCATACATAGCTGTTATACTCTGCTCCCTTTCCCTGCTGCCTGCCAGGCAGGCTTTGATTTCCTGCCCTTGATCCTGCCTCAAAGAACAGCCTTGCATGGCTGCTCCCTCTTGCCGATGCTCCTCTTCCCATTAGCCAAATGCCCGCTCCTGCTCCTGCTTCTACACTTTCTTGTGAAGTCCTTCCCAGGCCACCTTTGATCCTCACCCCAACCAGAACGGTCATAGGCCACTTTCTAACACTTAGTACCTGTTTTTTTTTTTTTTAATTTATTATTTTTATTCTTGTTTCAGAACCTTTGTTTATTGACTCATTTTTATGGCCGACTCAGCCCGCCCCGAGGGCAGGGCTGGCACAGCATGTGGTGCCGGGGATTGAACCGTGGTCCCTGAAGCCGCCCAAGCTTCCCCAAGCAGGCGCTTTAGACCACTGAGCCATCACGCCGGGCCCTACCTAGTACCTGTTGTAGTTCCTGGTGCTGTTGATTCTCTTTGCTCACCAGAACGACATCTTTATCTTAGGGACTTTTCCCTTTTGAATTTGGTTCATTTTTCACTTCTTTTTTTTTTTTTTTGGCTTTTTGAGACAGGGTCTCACTGTGCAGTTCAGGCTGGCTTTGAGCTCACTTTTGTAGCCCAGGCTGGTCTCGAACTCGCAGCGATCCTCCTGCCTCAGCCTCCCAAGTGCTGGGATTACAGGCGTGCGCCACCACGCCCGGCCATTTTTCACTTCTGAATTCCAAGGCTAAAGGACGTCGTGGCCCTTGATTTAAAAGGTGCTGAATGACTCAGTGAATGGATGAATCCGTGTTTAGTAGAAACTGGCCAGCAGGTCCCTAAGCATGAGCTCTCTGCGATGCATCTCATCTCCTTGAATCTCTCTTTTTTTAATTTTAAAGAGAGAAAAAAGATCATCAAAATAGTGAGAACTGAGTTTCACAACAAGTTTGCAGGGCAGTAACAATGGCTGGTACACTGCGTATTATGGTCTCCATAGTAGTTATTCAGACTACAAAATATAGGCTTAATATCATGTCCAAACAACATTAGCACACAACTTTCCTTTCCATAAGCTAAGAGAAACTAGCTGTGCAGCCATCTTAACTATCCTGTATAAATATATTTTTCTTCCTTTCTTTCATTTTCCCTTCTTTCTTCACAGGTTATCTTGTCTCTAAACAGTTTCTTCTCCATTCCCCAAATCTACTGTCCATTTCAGATCTTACTCACTCAGTTGCTCACAGTAGTGAGACAATGAAATATTTATCCAAGTGAACCTGATTTAATTTACTTATGAGTATGGTCTCCAGCATCTTAACTGTTGGTCCTGAGCACAGGGAACCTCTCCTGTGCTCTCTCCCGAGGCCTTGCCACTCAGGAGCGCCACAATTCAGCCTGCTTCTGGAGACGAAGCCTCCAGGGCTATGGCTCTCAGGGACACAGACCCAGCAGTGCAGGTCACTGTGCATGGATTTTTGGGTCCTGCAGGGGGCACCCCAAGACCATCAAAAAGCCAGACAGTCTCTGAAGTTTGGAGACTCAGAACTGTCACAGTTTTTTCCTTGGAATCTAAAAATGAATGAATGAATGAATGAATGAATGGAGTCATTGTTGGAACCAGGAATAACTGGGAAATCAAAAGGTTAGAATTAGTGAGAGTCCACATGGCTGGTTATATTTTAACTAGTATAAACACGATCAATGCATCTGTGCCAATTCAATCCTCAAATGATGGTTGAGTTATGTTTTGTGCCAGGCCTGGCAGAAGATCACAAGAGTCCACTTATGGAGAAGATTCAGCCCCAAGATGACTCTAGTTTGTTATCACTCTTACAACTCCATTGGCGGCCTGCTCAGGACATAGTGCCTAAATGTCCTGTGAAAAAAAGGGATTTATTAATTACACCTCTCCTTGCATACAGTGAAAGGTGGAATTTTTAAGAGGTTGGTGGAGTCCATACATCCTTTCCTACACCAGATATTGTGAGTGTGTAAGGTCCCAGGTGTTGTTTTAAGTGTTTGATATAATCACTTGCCAAAGAAGATTTAAGCCTCATTGGAGCATATGTGCTAGCCAAAGTGTCATGCAAAACACCCTATATAAATGAAATAGATGATTTTTAAGTTGATAGCTCTTGTATAAATCTATCCCTGATGCCTAAAGCTAGAATTATTTCTTCCTGTCTTTTCTATGTGACATTTTCTGTCTCTTGACGTCTGCACTATGCCAGTCCTAAAAATGTCATTGATGGCTGCTTATTTTATTAAGTCTGACTGTTTTTTCTCTGTCAGGATGGACTCTTCGGTGGGAACAATGTTTCCATATGTAAATGGAATCCAGTATCTGTTGGCTTTTCTAGGTTTCCAGTTCCCTCTGTTATAGAGAAGTTACTGCAACTGTATGCACTGCACATTTGACCGCTGGCAAGAAGCCCCAGTGATCATGTCCAGCCTGGATGACTCTGGTTATCCTCTTCCTTCAGTTTTTCCTCAAGACTCTCTGCTGATGTTTCCATGAAGCCTCCTCGAGCTCAAGATTTCAGGCACCCCTGTTGTTCTTGAAACATGCAATGGACAGGGAAATAAAAAAAAAAAAAAAAAAAAAGGAGAAAATCCTGCTGAGGAATAAGGAATTAAACAAATTGTTCCTCCAATTCTACTATCCTTTAGGCTTTCTTCTCTCCAATTAATAATACTAAGTCAAACACCATTTTCTTTAAATCCGAAAACTGCTCTTCGTTAGCTTAGCAAAACAATGGCCAGGTTTAAGCTGTTATTGCAGCACCCATTTCTGTGTGGGCAGAGTAAACACAAGCATTACTCTGGTTTATTGCCTATTGGAAAATAGACAAGCAACCTCACACTGCTGCCCCTGTGCCTGATAGCAGAAGACTCAAATTTTCAAGAGAAGAAGTGCCAACCTGCATTGCAAAGACACTCTCTCTTGTCCTGGGACCATCATCTTTACACATGCAAGTTTCTAGAATGTTTACATGAGTAAAGTGTTGTTGATGTTCTCATCTCTGGAAGGATTTGGTAAGCATTAGTGTTTCTGCGCCTCACTTTCCATTATTCATGTAGAGAAAGGAACTCAGGTTCAGAGGTAATGCAGAATGATAAGTGGGCAAAGTGCTCTGGAGACTTAGAAGCATTGAGAATCAATGGTCCTCAGCGATCAAGGAGTGGGTAAGTCCATACTGTGTGAGGTTTGCTGGGCTGTGGACAGAGGTCCATAGGTTTTCCGCCAGAGGATAGGGGAAGGCCAGGCAGGCAGTGAAATAAAGTTCACTAGTGGCAGAGAGGGTGGGTGGGGGAGGGAGGGATGTCCCCAAACTCATGAGGACTGCTTTCAACTTGAAAGAGGAGTGTTTGTGCTAGCTGGAGATGAAATGGGAAAAGCATTGTAGGTATTGAACACTTGGATCTGCAAAAGGGAATGGACAATGCAGCTAAAACCAGAGCTATGAGAAACAGAGATCCTGCAATAAAAAAGTTAATATGCAATGAAACTTTTAGTCACAAACAAAATGCATGCAAATAGTGCAAGACCAGATGACGGCACCAGCCTAACAGCAGCTGGTGGGTCAGTGCTGACAGCTACAAGTGGGTCGTCTAAGGCCAGCGCCTATTACAGGTGGTTGGCTACGACATTTGGCACAATTTTACAAGCAATTGCAGTCTGGCATCTAAGTTTTTGCACATATATTTTAAGGGATATTGATGACACTAAGCATCATTCTTATGTGCCTGTAATAATTCCTTTTTATTGCAGGAAAGAATGTGATGTTTATTACAAATGATAGCACAGGACTATCTTTTCTATAAGCAATAAAACATTATGTATGTGTTCAAAAGTACATAGCAAAATCTATTAAAATTATTGTTTTTATTATATATTAATAACAGAATATTTGATTTTGATCTGTAAGTGTGCACTATCTTTAAGTGGTAATAGGGATCTGATACTTTGAGAGATTCCTAAAGCAATCACCAAATTCAAAAGAGCATAATTATCTGATTTTATTATTATAAACATTTCTGTATGTTTATTGTACTCTAATATATCATAAATGATGTTTTAACTGAAATCTTTACACAGTAACTCTTTTATAGACCTTCTTAAGTAGTTATTTCCTTTTTAAAAATTTTTTTATTTGATTTATTATTTTTATTCTTGTTTCAGAACCTTTGTTTGTTTATTCCCTCATTTTTATGGCCGGCTCAGCCCGCCCCGAGGGCAGGGCTGGTGCAGCATGTGGTGCTAGGGTTCGAACCGTGGTCCCTGAAGCCGCCCAAGCTTCCCCAAGCAGGTGCTTTAGACCACTGAGCCATCCCCGCTGGGCCCCTTAAGTAGTTATTTTCAATATTAGAAAATAAGATGTGTTCAGAATAATTTCTAAATAAAATATATGCGTGACAGAATATTTCTGAGGTTAGACTTGGGATAATACTCAATGATAATAAAGACAGTGTTCTTTGACAACAGCTTTTAGGATGATTACAGTATTTCTATATTGTCTATCCTTTATATTTGACTAGAAAATTACAAATTAAATAGCTATAAGTTATATTTGATTGGTCCTTAACCATTAGACCACTGATTGCAGTATTTTTTATATTGTCTATATTTGACCAGAAAATTGTCAATTAAGTAGCTGTAAATAATATTCAATAGATCCTTAACCATTAGAGCACTGTCTATTTCAATGCAGTTTTATTGCAACAGGATAGTATCACTCTGACTTCTATGTGCCTGGAATTCTAATGGACTATGTGTGACATCGCCCACTGAAAATGGTGGCGAGCCAATGAAAGAGCATAAACCCACCCCTTCCCAGGAGACGTATTTAGCTACCAAAACCTAGGTAAGGCACCAGGTGGCAAGGATTGCTTGCTCAGTCCTTACAAACCAATGAGCCCAGACAACACTTGGTGATCAACAGCACCGAGAATTGTGCTCAACTATAGTGCAGCGAGGGCTACACACAGCCTTGAGCTTCAGAGGATGAATCCATTTCTCCCCTCTGACCTACATCCCCACAACTTTGACTCTGTGCTGACTGTGGGTCCTTCTCGGCAATAACGCCTTTTTCTTCTTCCAGTCTACTTTTTTACCGAATCTAGGCATTCTTGTTCAGGTAACACCTCATGAAGTATATATATTCTTTTTGTACATGAATCAACTCATGGCCTTGCCCTTGCTAGTCAGGGATTGTGCTGCTGAACTCTGTCCCTGGCCCCTAATTTCTGACTTATTGATGCAATAAGGCCACGTCTATGAGCTACTTGCTGACAACACAGTGTCAGTGCAGGGGTAAGCTGAGTCCCAGCCTCTAATTTCAGGGAGTCTGAGGCTATAGTGTCTGCTCATAGAGACATACAAAGGGCAACTTACTACTGGAAATTTGATGCCATTTGTCACTTTAGTTCTCCTCTTTGTTTGCTTTTTTACATGAAATGGATTCACTTACTGCAAAGAGAACACTGAAAGCATGGGCATCTGTCAGGTGGGCTGCAGGAGGAAAATGGGCTGCGAAATAAATTACCTGCCCCTCAATTTTGCCCAAAGTGAAGACGTAGATTAAGTCTTCCCCAGGACCTGGTGCTCTAGGTCACTCTGATGCCACGTTCTTCTTTTATTATGATACAGAGGGGCTGTCATTAGTATAGCTGGGTATTCACCTTATAATCTTCAGCTTATAGATAACTTGCCAGCAAGGCTCAGAAGGAGCATCTGAATAGTATAGGACACAGGTGACTTGGGACCTGAACTACTGGGCACCTGGGCCTTAGCCCAGGCTAACACCCCGTCACTCCCATCTCCTGGTAATCTTTTGGTTTTTACTGACCTTGTTGAAGTTGGAGCTCCAGACTGTTTTCAATCTGTGGGCTACTTCTTGCGGGGCAGAGATGCCGTTGCTTTGGTAAACCTTTGTACCAAATCTGTATCTGGACTCTTCACTAACTGAATTAAATCAAACAGAAATAACAAAACAAAACTATACGTATGTTGCTAGCCAAATAGCTCAGCAGATTAAAGCACCTGCAAGCAGGTTCAGGGGCTGGAGGTTCAGTCCCTTAGCCTGCCCTGCCAGCCCTGCCCCCCAGTGCACACTGAGATGGCAATTGAAACTGGGCATAGTAGCATGTGTCTGTAATTCCAGCCACTTGAAGGCTGTAAACAAGTGAATCACTATAGGTCTAATCTAGTAGTGAGACCCTGAACACCCTGTAGACCCTGTAGACCCTTCCGTAAAACAAAACAAAACAAAACAAAAACTATAAATAAGAATCTGTTTGATTGACAAAGTCATTTTTCCTCATACTGTACTCACTCTGCTTCTGTGTGTCCTTTCAATGTGAGATTATTTGTTGAACTCATTTTCATTAAGTCTTGGGCTTGGAAAGTGAGCATTAATATTTGCTTCTAGGCTTCATATCATCTTGAATCATCCCATAATACATTTCCCAATAAATGAAACGGAAAAGGCTTTTGTCCATGTTTTCCTTCCCCTGCCCTTTTCTCCCAACCAGCACTGCAGCCGAGCGACCTCACAGAGCCCTGAGGCCTGTCCTCGTTAGGCACCCTAATGATTAAAGAAGCCAGTAATTGAAAACAGATACTGAGCTCAGAACATCAAAGCTGAAATCAGTCCTCACATCTATTAAAAGCCATGATTTATCGTTTAAAGTTGTGATTAAATATTATCTCCTTTCTTTTTTTAAATTCTGAGATTGATTCCCATGGTCCTTAGTAATCACATCCACAGCCTGCCTGTGCCAGGCTACTCTAATCTCTGTCTCTTGTTCACCATCAGATCCACGGGCCTCAACACTGGAAGGTGGGCGTTCACAATTGCTCTGTTGTTCGTTCGCCAAGGGTAAAACATGAGTTTACTTTTTTGGCAAGCAATGGGAACCAAGGTGGGGAAAGGGGAATCTCAACCTTGGAATTCGCCTCAGCCCAACCTAAAATATAACTTGGGAGACTTGGGAGCAATGCGTTTACAACTTGGTGGACTTTCTCTTCAAGTTATCTGGTGAAAATTGTAAATAATCTTGCATTGGAACAAATGAAATGAATAAGAAAGACTTTAGTCATGACTATGGCCATTAGTAGAGAGAGATAGAATTCACTCTGAGCTGAACCGTCCTGGAAAAAAGGGCAGGGAAGTTTCAACATTAGGGTGGGATTCCAAAGATCACAGGCTACCTTTGTTTACTGATTTTACTTCACTTGGGCGGTTGAGTGACATCTCAGGCTAGGACAGGAGATCGTGATACACTATGAAGCAATCTTCCCTGAAGTCTCCTTGCTCAACTGAGCCGGAAGGAGAGCTGCTTTCCTTGGTGAGCCTGAGGTAGACACCTTTGGCAAAGATGATCTTGGGGTTTGAAACTGGCAAGTGTTCTTATAAAAGCCCTCCATAGCTCCAAAGGGCAGAGAAAACATGTATAATTATAAATTTTCTGGATCCCATGATCTGTGAAAAAGGAAGCCAAAGTTCTAAAGTCAGGAAGAGCCCTGCATGAAGGTTATCCTGGTGAAGGCAATATTAAGGCTGCCTTGGAAATCATCTCAAGAGCATACAGCAGTGAAAACACAGTACTTTGAAAACATTCATCAAGTCTCAGGAAGAACAACAGAAGTCTATGTTATCTGAACCACAGGCTGATTGATATCTGGCTTGTCTGAGCTCTACATTACAGACACTTAGTTCCAAACAAGAAGATGGGGACTTCTTCACTCTGAACTGGCCATCAGGGGCTGTAGTTTTATGTAGCAAAAGAAGTGAAGAGCCAAACATTTTTTATCCCTTGTCTTCTTTATGCAGAACTTTATTCCAAACTGGCACAACTGACAGAACTGTGCCTTGCTTCTCTTACTGAGTGCTCATCTTTAGTATACAAGATCTGTCTCAGGCAAAGAACCCTGAAAATATTGGGGCTCATTTGCCCCCACAACTCTCACTTCAGGGTGGAGGTTTCTATCCAAGAAGACCAGTGACAGCTCCTTCCTCTCTATTGCTCATTCCATGCCCACTCACGTAGCAAGGACAGCCAAGCCACTCTTGGTCTCAGTCTATGCAATGAGGTGAGAAAAAGTTGCTTCATATCTCTCTGTGCTCAGACAGACTTATTTGGGAAAGAATGGGACATTCTGCTTAGGCCATTATTGAAATCAATTGAGGTGTCAGGGGAGAGGAACTCAGGGAAAACTGGTAGGCCCCTGATATAAAGAAACTGGCAAAGCTGCTAGGAGCTTGATGAAGAGAACTAGGACAAGAAACCACCAGGAGCTCAGCAGGGATCAGAGACGACTCTAGGTCAAGAGTGTCACGCACCCAGGGAACACCGTGTCTACTCAGGAGCAGCCATAGCCTAGGTAGGGCAGACCTGGAGGATACCCTAGCCCACACACAGATCCATCCCCACAAGTAGAAACCTCAGGGGCACAAGGGTCTTGCTTATTTTTCTTTCTGTTGGCATAATGGGACATCACTGGCTTGGTAATTTATAACAAAATCTATTTCTTACATATACAAGGCATCACAGTGAAATGCAACAACTTGAAAACAGCGCTCATTTTCAAAACAATGCCACTCACAAGTAACCCATTAATCCATGGATGAATTTATCCACAGGCGTTGAGCTCTCAGAACCCTGTCTCCTCCCAAAGTCTTCCTTCTAGCCAGGCGTGGTGGCGCACACCTGTAATCCCAGCACTCCGGAGGCTGAGGCAGGAGGATCAGTGTGAGTTTGAGACCAGCCTGGGCTTCAAAAGTGAGCTCAAGGCCAACCTGAACTGCATAGCGAGACCCTGTTTCAAAAAAAGACAACAAAACAAAACAAAAAAACCCCAAGCCTTCCTTCTGAAAACTTTCAAATGAGGATGAAATTTTGGCATGCGTTTCATGGGGCCATTCAAACCATCGCTGGCCTGCTATGGTCTGCATGTGCATGTGCTTCATTGGGTGAAATTTAATCCCCATGTGAGGTACTCAGAGGGTGGATAATTCATCTGTAGCTGTCTAGTGTGGGAGGGATTTTTGAAGGGGGTTGTAATTTCATAGGTCCTACAAAGAAGTTTTCTTGTTTGAATCTGGGTGTTCTACAAAAAGAGAGGCCAGAATAGATACAGACATAGAGGCCTGTCTATGGAAAGGTGATGTCCTACATGGCCTTGTGGCTTTTCCAGCAATAAAGCCATCACCAGGGGCTGGCCAAATAGCTCAGCAGGTTAAAGCACCTGCAGTACGCACAAGGGCCAGTGGTGTGCTTGGCCAATCCCTTGGCCTGCGCTGCCAGCCCTGCTCAGGGGAGTGCTGAGGTGGCAACTGAGGCTGGGCATGGTTGTGCATAACTGTAATACCTGGCTCTTGGGAGGCTGTAAACAGGTAGATCACTATGATTCTGATCTAGTAGTGATACCCTGAATACCCTTGTAGATCCTTCCTTAAAACAAAACAAAACAACAACAACAATAAAAACATCACCAGGTAGAGCCTCCTGATATCCTAGACCACCAAATCTGTGAACCTCAACAAATTTCCTTTCAAATTCAGCCAGCCTAATATATTTTACTGAAGCTTCACAAAGTGGACTAATACATGACCATTATCTCTGCCCTAACATTGACAAAATAAGATGTTAGAGTTATGGCATTTTAAAATATGGCTTCACCATCTAAAAGAATGCATTTGTGCCCAGGGCCCTTGTGATCAATCAAAGAGGAAACATCAACCCATACTGAAGGCAGGACAGCGACACACATCAATCTTCTGAACAATGATATCAGCACCCAAGCTATAACGAACCACTGGCAGTGATGGACAAAAACTAACAGGGTAAGGAGACAGAGCCCAAGTATTGGCCCATAAGTAGCTTGAGGTGCTGACCAACTGAGGAGACCCCAGGGCAGCCTGGCTGAAAAATAAAATTGAGAAATTATATTTGAGTTGGAGTACAGAAACTATACACCTGAGAGAAAGTAAACCATGGAATAAGTTTAATCATATCACTAAACAATAAACAAATGACGAAGCATATATAAATCTTCACCTGTGAAAAGATGTTAGAACCTAGAATGACTGAAAAATATTATCTAAATAAATGGCTTCAATGAAAAAAGCATGAAATGCGGAGAGAAAGTACAAGCACGCATTGGGGAGAGCAAGTGAAGAAAAGCTTTAAGCTAGCTATATTTTTAGTAGGCACAAACTTCAAAGAAGCCATTGGAGATATATTTAAATATAGAGAACTATATTGGGAGAATAAAGGAAAGATAATTGGAGTGTCTTATCAAGTAGACACTACCAACAAGGAAATAGGTTCTGTTCCAAAGAACTGCATACGCTCTGACAGTGGACAGGCAATAGCACAGGAAAAATGAAAAGTTCACTAGAGATAGAAGAGTAGATTCTGGCTGCTACAGCACA
>PVJA010006410.1:16535-46749 GCA_004027025.1 Myocastor coypus
TGTTCTTTTTTTTTTTTGTTTTTTTTTTTTTTTTTTTTTTTTTTTTTTTTTTTTTTTTTTTTTTGCTTTTTGAGACAGAGTCTCACTATGCAGTTCAGGCTGGCCTTAAGCTCACTTTTGTAGCCCAGGCTGGTCTCAAACTCACATCGATCCTCCTGCCTCAGCCTCCCGAGTGCTGGGATTACAGGCGTGCGCCACCACGCCCGGCTTGGCTTTAGTCTTATGCATTGCTACTCTGAGCACCAAAAACCTGTTGGAGATTCTTAGCACCATTTTCTGTAACTCAGTGGTGTCACAAATTTCTGTTCAAGGAGATCACAGGGCCACAGAGGAAAGGGATTGATGATGTATGTTGTGCCTAAGGAGAATCACCTAGAGAGAAAAAATTTTGTCGGCCTTTCACAGAGAGTAAACTGGTCAAGCAATGACCATGACCCATCCAGATGGCTGACACTGACAAAAGTTCTATGAAACACTGTACATGGTTTTAGCGTAAATCCCGGAGGATTTGACTGACCTTGTCAGATACAAAAGCTACATGTTTTGTCATATTGGCCTTGTTTTAACTTGGATTTAACCATCCAGCAGAAAAGTTTAACCACAAGGCACAAAAAGTAAAGCCACATTAGTATGCTGAGCTGTAAAAGGCTCAAGACAACAGCTTCTGACTTGGCCAGCTCTGCCGATAACCCATTGCTATTATGGAAAATTGGACTATGTATACAACTACTTTCTGTTACTTCAGTGAGAAGAAATATTTGTACCAAGAGTGTTAAGAAAAGTTATCATGTTTGTACCTTGTAATCTGAACAACTATGATGAAGGTAACAATAGGAATCATATTAATTACCGTGGCTGTCCTACTACAGTGTTGTGAAACGGCCTCATTGCTATTTCTTATTAAAGCTAATGAAAATGCAAAAATAGTAATTAAAAAATCTATAGAAAAAGAATCAGATTTCAGGTGGAAAAAGAGCAAGATGGCAACATTTAAGATAAATCAATAATAATTATGTAATTCTAAGCAACAAGAGAAGCAAAGCAGCAAGTATATTGAAAGTTATGAAACACTATAATACAAATTAAATATCTAAAAAATTGAGAAGTCTTATTGATTGGTTTAAAGCTTCATATTATTAAGAGAGTAATAATACTTATTCCTAAAGTGATTTTCAGATTCAACAGTATCCTTATCAACAGCCAGAATATTTCAAAGCAGTCCCGAGAAAGGAAAGAAAACCAAAGGCTGGGGAGATAGCTCTGTGGTCTAAGCATCTGCCTTATAAGCACAAGACCCTGGTTCAATCCCTAGTACTGCATGCCATACTGGCCATGGAATTGCAGCGGTCCTGTGCTGTCCACTGAAACCCGGTGTGGTGGTGCATGCTTGTAATCCCAGTGCTGGGTAGACTGAAACAGGACGATCACTAGTTGTCTGACCTGTAGAAGGAGACTCTGTACTAAGTAAGTAAATAAACAAATAATTTTAGAATAGGGTCAAAAAAGAAGAAATCATTCTTCGCATTTTCAAAGCTTGTTAAAAAGCCAAACAGCCATCAGAAAGTTACTGGTGTAAGGATAGATACAGAGACCCATGGTAAGGAATGCAAATTTCAGAGAAAAAACAAAACAAAACAAAAAACTATGTGTATGGGTAGCTGCCTTTCGTCCAGGTTGCGTGATCTTGTCTGCAAATTTTAACACAGGAAGTATAAACAGCAAAAGAGAAACAAAACATATTAATTGAGCTTTATCAAAATCAAAATTTAATACCACAAAATGCATCACTGCAAAAGTTAAAAACCATGCTTAGGAGTAGAAAATATTTTGTAAATCATATTTCCTATAAGAGAACTTGGCTCAGTTGGCCTCTGCCGGTGACCAACCTTCCAGTTACAGAAGCTCAAAAGAGAGTCACCTCGAGAGAAAACATTCTCTCAGGCTTTCACAGAAAGTAAACAGGTCAAGCAATGGCCGTGACTCATCCAGACCACTGACATGCACAACAGTTCTTCGAAGCACTGTGCGTGGTTCCGAAGTAAATCTTGAAGGGATTTGACTGACCTTGGGAGATACAAAAACTACATGTTTTGTTATACAGGTCTCGCTTTAACTTGCCCTTAACCACCCAGCAGAAAAATTTAAGCATGAAGCATAAACCGTAAAGGTAGTTTAGTATGCTGAGCTGTAACAGGTTCTCATCAACGGTTTCCAACATTGCCAGTTTTGCCAGTGTCTTAGTTACATTTTACTCATTGCTGGGACAAATACCAGACACTCAAGATGAAGGAAGGAAAGGTTTATTTAGCTCACAGTTTGTGGAGGTTTCAGTCCATATTCGGCTGGCCTAAGGCTGAATGGAACAGAGCAGAGAGCATCCAGTTCATGGCGGCAGAACAGCAACAGTATGGTGGCAGAAGTAGCCAAGGGCAGCAGAGAGCAACAGCTCCAGTCTGTCTCTCTGTATCTCTTTATATTACATTCAGGCTCTCTGCCTTAGCCCCCACCTTAGGCTACACTCACAATTCCAGAAGTACTTCAACCCATAATTCCATTAGTACTAAAACCCATAATCCCAGGGATCATGGATCAAGTCTCAAACTCTAGAAGTCCCTGCCCGGTGACTACATGAGGCTTTCAGGGGACAACTGGACATAAACCATAACAGCCAGTAACCCACTGCAATTATGGAACATTTGACTGTGTACAGAACTACTTTTTCATAGATCAAAGAAATGAAATCTATTATACTAATAACCATTAGAAAATTTACCATGTCTGCACCCTGTGCTCTGTATACCTACAATGAGGGCAACAATATGCATTGTATTAATTATTGGGAATGGACTACTAATGTGTTTTGAAACTGTCGCATTGTAATTTTTAATTAAAAGTAATAAAAAAAGATTTTAAGAAAAAGAAGTTCAGAAGCCTCATCTCCAGCAACTGCCTATGATAGGAGGTGGTGGAGTCGTCTGCAGCACAACAGAGCCCACAGGGCTTCTATCCAGGGCCTTGGCTTGGTGAAAATCCTTTGCTTGCATGTTAGGTCCTGAACCCCCATGGGCCTCAGCTTCAGCAGGCAGCGTGGCATCCTAGGCTGTTGACCTCCAACTGAGACCAAAGGTGTCTCAGGATGTGGTGATCAGCAGTGGCTCAATCTGGGGCTCTTTTCTCCTTCTATAACCCAGGAAACAAAGCATCAGTACCCCTAGGGCCAACACAAATGGTCTTCCTGTTTTATGGTGTGTGAGGAGTGCACAGAGAGCCACGACTTCTTGCATGCATACTTGAAATGCCACACAGTGACTGTGGCTGACTCGAATAATGTCTACCTGTCCCCTTTCCAGAGCAGCCCATTGTTGCTGTTAAAGCAATTTCTACTGTGTGCAAGGTAGGCTTCTGAGGGGTCTTGCGGCACTGATATGCTCATGGACCCCCCGGCCCCGTGGTCTGCCCCTCATTGTGGCCCTGACTGGTGACTAGATGAGAACAGCACCTCATGGTGAGGCTGTTTACTTTGCAAGGGAACAGTAGAGCTTGCAAATACAAACAAGTGCCATGTTTCAAGCTCTTATCCAGGTAAAAAGACACATTTGACACCTGCGGTAAAAGACATATTTCTATGAATTTCCCTCAGAAAAGTTCTTATCCATGTAAGACTTTGTAAGTGAAAGACTATCCTTAAGCGAGAGCCTGAATACTTCTTGAAGAGAAACAGCCTCCTGGTCAGCTTGAAGGAATGAGACTCTATGTTATGGGGGTCCTGGAAGGTTCCGCTTACAGGACTCTAGGCCTCACTGACAACTATCCAGAACACACGACCACAGCCATCAGCTGTAATGAAGTGAATTCCTCTACATCCACCCGGACTTGGGAGGGGAATTGGACCAGCTCAGGGGAAATTCCCCACCTACCGCCACTTATGGCTTTGGGAGATCCTGAGTAGTGGGCCGTAGTCCACCATGCCTGGATCCTGGTCCACATAAAAGATAGGAAATCCATAGAATTTAAAACTTAAGTTTGTGTTATTTTGTTAAAAAGCACAGGAAGGATAATCAGTGAATGTATGTTTTGTGGTAAGAGACACATTTCCACGAACCCCCCTCAGAAATACTTGTCCTGGCTTCAAACACGCGGACTCCGTCATTATTGCTGTTTTTCTGTTAAGAAAGTAATCTTGCCGGGCGTGGTGGCGCACGCCTGTAATCCCAGCAATCGGGAGGCTGAGGCAGGAGGATCGGTGCGAGTTCGAGACCAGCCTGGGCTACAAAAGTGAGCTCAAGGCCAGCCTGAACTGCATAGTGAGACCCTGTCTAAAAAAGACAAAAAAAAAAAAAAAAAAAAAAAAATGAAAGTAATCTTATGTGAGTTTCTCTACCAGGTTGATAAACATTGCTGTGACTGCTGCTGGCAAATGCCAGACGAGCTTGAGTGAAGAGCACAGTGTGCCCTACCACAACTTACACACTCGATGAGGCATTGGGCTGCCTCTAGCTGTTCTCTACACTCAAAATAATCGTGATAGGCAAGCATCCTCAGTGGATTCCTGACCCAGAGACAGCACTGCCAAATGAAGGAGGACTTGTAGAACTGTCTCAGAAAGTGCAAGAAGATGCGATATGAGTTTTCCAGTGGACAGCAAGTTTTTAATGGGATTAATCTCTGTAGGTTTTTACTATAATAATACTTTATAATTGTAAAAATTCACCACATTTTGGCCCATCCCTCATAGAAAGCTGATAGTATTGTCTAGGTCCACGAGCAAAATTCTTTTCATGGCGGGTTGCATACTGAATGGGGTGAGAACCAGAACAACTTTTTGCGTAAGGCCATTATTGAAGGTAAACCATCGGTTCTGCAACTACTTCGCAACTAGAATTGTGGAAAGAATTAGATT
This sequence comes from Myocastor coypus, assembly GCA_004027025.1. Taxonomy (NCBI): domain Eukaryota; kingdom Metazoa; phylum Chordata; class Mammalia; order Rodentia; family Myocastoridae; genus Myocastor; species Myocastor coypus. The sequence goes on from PVJA010006410.1 coordinate 21,436, forward strand.
CATGAATACAGGTACCATTGTGTGCACAATTACATTTGTGCTGTTCTGCCCCATACTATGGCACTTCTTTTGTGTTAGTAAATCAAGATTGTCCCAAGCTGAGAAATTTTCAGAAGTCAGACAGCTAGCAGCAGCACTGAAATGCAAGGCTGAGAGTTCCTCGTCTTCTAACCTCAGGGATTCTGAACTGTTTCATACGTGAGCGCTTTCCACTGATTCTTGCAAATATTTAGGGGTGGCAAAGCCTAGGTGCTGCTGCTGTTAGATGAGTAATAGTGGAGCACTCAACTCAGAGAGGTTGGGGACTTGTCTGAGGAAGCATGCTCGGTCAAAACTTGCCACCCAACACTGTTACCCCTAATGCTGCAGTTGTTTTCATTGCTGTTAGGCTTCCTGGGTCCCAGGGGATAGACTGAACAGTGTGAAGGCAATCTTAGAAACTGGCAAAGTGTTGAGCTCTCGAAGTGATGGGCTTTCTCCCTGGGCCTGGCGATTGTTTAAACCAGCTTGAGATAGGAGGATAATTAACTTTTAATTTGAAAAATTCAAAGAAACATCTCCTTAATTCATTTCATAAATATTACTAGTTCTTTTTTTTTCTTTTTAGAATATTTTATTTTATTTTATTTTGTTTTCTTTCTTGTTGCAGAACTTTTGTTTGTTTGTTTATTTATTTTTATGGCAGGCTCAGCCTGCCCTCAGGGCAGGGCTAGCGCAGCCTGAGGTGCCAGGGATCGAGCCGCGGTCCCTGCAGCCGCTCAAGCTTTCCTAAGCAGGCACTTTAGACCACTGAGCCATCCTGCCGGGCCCAATATTACTATTTCTTGTGATCCCACTAAAACTAAAACTGAAAAAAAAAAAAAAAAAAAAAAAAGAAAACATTTTACAGTGTTTGAGTCTGTCTTAGAATTGTAAACTGCTGATCTGAGTAGCTTATAACCCAAGGCACAAAGAGCTCGGAGATCCTGGCAGCACAAGTGGGGACATGAACTTAAAAGGATGTCACAGAGTTTGTATCTGATTGAGGAACTGTGCTTATAGAATTGATGGTGACCAAGCGACCAATAGTGCCAGATCTTGGGAGATGCCTGGCTTACCTAGCTGAGAAGGCCAGGGCCATATGAAGCTTCCACAGGTGGGGAGAGCTTTAGCCAAACTTTAAATATTTATCCAGCACCATACTTAGTGGCAAGCACAGTCCTTGCCAGCATTAGTCTTGCTTTTTCTATATATTCTGCCTAGAATAAAAAAAGTCTGCATCCCAGGTAAGAAGTTTTCATTTTTATTCCTATTCCAGCCCTCATGTCACAAGAAATGGATTCTCTCTCTCTAGCCATCCTTAAAAATCTGTATTTCACTTGCTTTGTAATTAATGTCTCTCTTTGTTCTAAGTAGAATATAAATACTCTGAAAGCCAAGAGTTTACTAATTTTGTTCCTCTTTATCCAAGCCTTTTGCAAATGTATCCCTCAAAGAGTTGATGCAGAATATATATATTTAAGAATGACCTTTTTCCCTATAAAATCAAGCCAAATTTCAGTGTCTTAATAAAAGACCGTGTGAGAACCCTAACAGGCTGAAGTCACCCGCTCAGTTTGTCCCTGAACACACTGACAATGAAAAGGGCTAACCCTCCATTTACACTAACGTGAGCATCTGCAATTAGACTTCTGTCCACGAGAGGGCAGACTCTCCAAACGGACAGACCTTGAGCGCACACATCCAGACACAAGATAAATATTGTGTTCTCTTCAGTGAGAAGCAGAAAGTGGAAATAAGAACCAAAATTTATAACAGATGTTGTGTAAAAGGAAGTAATTGTTCAAAGGGAAAGAGGAATGAGGAAAGAGGATGCAAACAAAAAGAAAAAATCGTAGGGAAAGAAAGAATAAAATGGAAACAATAAATAAGGGAGAAAGGGAGATTGAAAGGAGAAAAGATAGATCATGCATAGGTGCAGATCCCCCAGGAGGGCTGTGATTGTTATGCACATCTGTATTGCACCAATGAGCATAATAAATAAAAGCATTTGTGCTTTATTTCATTTTTAAAAATTTATTTTATTATTTTTACAATAGTGAATACATTTCATAATGTTATCTTTATGGTAGTTGTTCAGAGCACAAATGCAGACATGATTTCTGTCTAAACCTCGTTAGTATAGATCTTTCTTTTCATCTCGCATAATCCAGCAATGTAAGACACACATTTGGGCTCAAAGCTACACCTCATAAGGAGCTCTAAACATTCAGAGTACAGTGCATTTTATAACTTGTCCATTCCTGCCAAAGTTGTAAATTAAACCAAAATTATGCAAAGAAAACAAAACAAAACTACATGACTGAGTAGCCTTTCTTTTTCACAACTGCTATCACAGTGATGAACTCAAATCACCCAAGCATTTTATCTGTACACACATTTGGGCAAACCAGCTACTTCCAATCTTCATCAAATGCTGCACAGCGCTTAGTATGGACGGTCTCCTTGCAGAGCGTCTCACCTTTGGCCTTTCAGGGTGACTCCTTCCTTCCCTCTAGTCCGGTTTGCATCTCAAAATGGGGTCTGGGGCCCTTGTTACCCTGGGTCTAGCCGGTTGCTGCCCTCTGGGACAAGGCCAGTCTTGCAGCAGGAGCTACACAGCCAGTGTGCTGGTTCCCAGCCTTGCTGCAACATAAGCATTGCCCGGTAGGACACGCTATTACATATACATTCCTAACCTCTACCTATCCAACGCACGGGCAGCTTTATCTCCCTCATCATGTAATCGGAGCCGATGAGAGGTAACTTTTTCCTTCACCAAATGATTCTCAAATTTGACTTAACCTTAAAATGATCAAGGAACTGCATGCTTACAAACCTCTTGACTCTTTTCCCACCAAACCAGTTCCATGAGCTTTGCTCACGTAGCATTTTAAAATTACCGCAGTAATTCCCCACCATAGGTGCGGCAGACTCTACTACGGTACCTCAAGGCTGATGACTAGAACTTTGTCATTCGTTCATTCACTCATCCATTCATTCATTCATTCATTCACTCATTCATTCATTCATTAGTTCCTTCACTCATTCATTCATCTATCTCCAGTGCTTGTAGCCAGACACTTTAAAAAACAACAGTAAGTGTATACATGTACCCCCTAAAATGGACATAAACACTGTGTACTGCAAACATGGTAACCAAAATAATAAGAGATAAACAAGACATGAAAACTCAGGTAAGCAATTCTACCTTCTAATATTAAAAGAAACCAATCATTTAAGAAAGAGGATAGAATATAAACAAAGCTTTGTAAGTTGGGAGGGGAAGATAAGTTTTAGTAGGAGAAAGGATTATGAAATCAAAAAAGAATCAAAATACATCATGTACAAGTACAAATTCCTTATGATGAATACGATCATATCTATCTGTCTGCCTGCCTGCCTCTCTCTGTCTCTCTCTCTCTCTCTATCTCTCTCATCTATCTATCTATCTATCTATCTATCTATCTATCTATCTATCTATCTATCATCTGTCTATCTATCTATAGTAAACCAGTAAACTTTTTAAAAATATATTTGGTACAGAGCCTCACTATGCCGCTCAGACTCCTAGCAATCCTCCTGTTTTCAGCCTCCCCAGCCCTGGGATTACAGGTACGCCCCGCCATGCCCAATCTCAGTGGCTGGCTCAGTGTGCCCAGGGGTAGGTCCTCATGGCCTATGGTGCCAGGGATTGAATCCCAGTCCCATTCTTGCCTAAGCAGGTGTTTAGTCCACTGATGTATCTCACCAGACCTTGTACCAATAAACAATTTAAAAATAAATTGTCTTATGTCCACTTTGGAGACAAAGACATCTACATTACAGTTTCCATGAGATTTAATTGATATCATATATGAAATACAATTAGTACATAGTAAATTGTCAGCAAGTTGTAGGTAATAAATATTGAATTTATTGCACAATCATATGGTCAGCATCTTTTTCAGTTGTCAAGAACACTAGTACATTCTGTGGTTTTAATAGGCCAGTAATCTAAGGGTATATATTCCACAGTCTGATTGACAGCAAACTCAAATACAGTATAGTATGTACAAAAAAATACCATACTCTGACTGAAAAGAGTCCCACTCAAACACTCTTCTGAACCTACTGTTGAGGAAAAGGAATAAGGAGCATCGGTGTCTGGAGAATCCATCTAGATGGGTCAGAGCCACTGTAAGGTATAATTAGACCAAAGGAACATTCAAAGAATGAGACTCAGAATAGCGGGCCATGAGGGAACAGACAGCCTTCCCAGGTCTCCAGGGGAAGGACGGGAGCAGAGGGAAGACGGAACGATCCCAGCAGCCCAGAAAATACCTGGGAAGAACTACAAGAGCAGCTCCTGGGAAGGCCCAGCTGCACCACCCCTGCTATTTGGAAAAGAAAGTTCATGGTGGCTGCGTCTTCAGATATATTAAAAGAAGGGATACACATGGATCATCCTGTGAATTTCTTCATTTTGGAATTGCTGATGTCGATTTTACAAGTGAACTGTGTGATGGCATGAATAACTTGGGTGTCTGAGGCCAGGGGGATGTTACTTGTAAACTCCTTGACCTGTGACTGTGACACATTCTGGTGAGACCTCTGAGCTAGTTTGGAGACACCGAATAAATACTGCTACTAAATCAGCCCAAGCCCTGCAAGCCTTCCTGCCAGAAACTGCCAAATTTGCTTGGCTTGGCTTCAGCTCCTCCTTGATGGCTTCCTGCGCTCCAAGGGCAGCATGCTCCAAACAGATGGGCAGATGCGTGTTCTGCTGACAGAACGACCTTCCTCGCCCTTGTCGCCTGGGATGATCTGTCTGCTCATCCTCCCTGGTCTGCATCCTCACAGAGTTAGGCTTGTGTGCTGCCCCTCATCCCAAGCTTTGCTCTTTCTGGGATTCCTCTGAAGTTAGTTCTTTCAATTAAAGTATTTCTATGCCAGAAATGTTTCCTGGAACAGTTTCACAAACAGTATTTGTGTATTTATGCAATGAGAGAACTTAGCCCTCTGCCAAATCTGTTTACTCTGTAGTTAATAGTTTGCTGTAGTTATGTGCCTGGGTCTCTCTTCTCTCTCTTTCTCTGTGTCTCTCTCTCCATCCCTCCTTCTCTCCCTCCTGCTCTCTCTCTCTGTCTCTGTCTGTCTGTCTCTCTGTCTCTCTGTCTCTCTCTCTGTCTCTCTCTGCCTCATGCTGAAGGCAGTCTCGTCACTTTCTTCCATTGCCCTGAGCACCTGGAATCCATCAATGAACAAAACAGAGAACAAGTCCTCCTGATCTTTCAGAATTTACACATTCATAATGTTGGGCCACTAGGAAGACGGTTAAAGAACATACAAGAATGTCAAGATGGGCTGGCCAAATAGCTCGGTGGATTAGAGCACCTGCAAGCAGGCGCAGGGGACAGGGGTTAGTTCCCTGCGCCTGCCACTGAGGAGCCCTGAGACAGCAATTGAAACCGGGCACGTGGATGCGCACCTGTAATCCCAGCGTTGCGAGGCTGTAAGCAGCGGACCACTACAAGTCCAATCTGGCAGTGGGACCTTGAACGCCCTATAGAACCTTCCCTAAAAATAAGTAAGTAAATAAACAAATAAATAGAAGGCCAAGGTATTAAATAGAGTATTTGTGTTGAAAAGCAGGGTACAGAAGTGTTGGCATGGCAGTTTTGGAGGTTTGCTGCCCTTGTCTATAAGAGAGATCTTTGGCCTAGATGGTAAAGTAAATTTTGCCAGATGCTTCTTTATTTGGGAGCTGTTCTGCATACGGTTTGATAGTTATCAGCATCCTTGGTGACATCCTCTCCCCACATATGCCAGCAGCACCGTCTCCACACATATAAGACACACCTGCAGACATTACCAAATGTAGCCGAGGACACTGAGTCTCTCTCATGGAGACCCACTGAGTGCTTCACAACAAGTGAAGGAATATTAATATTTTAAAGGGTGTTCAGGATCTCACTATCAGATCGGACTCATAGTGATCCGCCTATTTACAACCTCCCAAGAGCTGGGATACAGGTGCATGCCACCACGCCCGGTCTCAGTTGCCATCTCAGCCCCGCCCCCCACCAGCGTGGGGGTGCTGGCACAGCAGGCCTGAGAATTGAATCCCGGGCCCCTGCACCTGCTTGCAGGCCCTTTAATCCGCTGAGCTATTTGACTGGCCCTCAAGTAAAGGAATTGAGTGGGTGAACGAATGGTTATCTATCTGGGTACATGAATTTATATGAACCACTGCGTGCACATGCCAATCTATGGATTTGTTTCCAAGTACTTTAGACAGCATTTACCTTTGAGAAGAGGCAACATTTGTGTTAATATTCTATCTTATTGTAAAAATATCAGATTCTATAAGCAAGTGTATTTAGGTTCAGTTCTTGCTCCTCCTTAGAAAGGATTTCTATTTGTTAAAATGGGAATGTGCGTGGGAGAAACAGGTGGGATCTCTGAGCAAAACCCACGATTCACACCAGTTACCGCTGAGTCAGGGCTGTGGTGTAGAGTCCGGGGCTTTGATCACAAAGCACTGCTTTTCATTGCTTTTTGGATAGCGTTTCACAGGTGAAAGAAAAGAAAAGAAAAATTTTAAAAAGGACCCTAGGCTCACTTATGAGACTTTGAAAGTCTCACTTCCACCAAGATCCTTTCAATCGTTTAGAAAACAATGACTACTCATCACGGTGGCTCGTCTACACAAAAGGAAAGAATACATATGGCATCTGTCAGGAGAGCTAAAAGGCAAAAGTTTAAGGTGGTAAAGAACTACCCATGGTAGGGGCCCGGCAGGATGGCTCAGTGGTCTAAAACGCCTGCTTAGGAAAGCTTGAGCAACTGCGGGGACCGTGGTTCGATCCGAGGCACCACATGCTGTGCCAGCCCTGCCCTCAGGGCAGGCTGAGCCGGCCATACCAATAAATAAATAAACAAACAAAAGTTCTGAAACAAGAAAAAAAATTCTTAAAAAAAAAAAAACTACCCATGGCTTTCAGTTTCTTTCAATGACATCATTAGTAGCGGGTGGGAGTTTCGTCCTGTTTTTCTTTTCCTCTTCTATCACCAGATGCCAACAAACTAGCTTGGTCCATCCAAGGCCCCGCACCACTCCACTGGGAGCCTGCTGCCATTCATCCCCTTGATGAGCTGGCAAAGGAATCTGGCTGGCAAGCAGAGAGCTCCGTTACCAGGCAAACCCCAGGGCCATGAGCTTGCAACTCCTGCCCCAGAAAGAAACCAGAGAACCCAACTGCCCACTTGACCTCGCACTTCGGAGGACTTCACGCGGCCTCGACTCTTTGTTTCCTTAGCTTGCTCACCCCTCTCCTCTGTGTTCCTCTTCTTGTTTCTCCAAAATAAGCAAGAGCGCTTCAGTCAGCTGATTCTATATCTGAAGGTCTCGGCCTTGCCTTGGATGGCTCCTGTCCGACGTACTTCGCGTCTTTTCCATCACTGAACACCCCACCATCACTCCCCTGATGTCTACTGAGTCAGTGTCCACACTTCCGTGGGCCCTTTGTCTACCCAGTCACTGCTCAGTGCATTGCTTGGGTACCTGACATAAGACAAGTCTTAACAAATACCTACTAAATAAACAAGTAAAGCAGACCAGCCTCACTTCTCAGTAGCAAATTGCGCCATACGCTGGGGACATACTTAGTCTGAAAGGAGATAAAAAAGGGAAATGGGTGGGATTTACGATCCCTTGCTTTCAAACAAGTACAGATGAACAATTAGCGCACGCTGGATTGACCAGCTGTCTTGGTATCCATGGGCAAATTTCTTCAGGATTCCTTTAGGAAGTATCTCCCACTGCTAAGCTTGGCTGGCTCTTGATGGGACAGGAGGGTTTCACTGGCAACTCTGGTCTAAGACTTAATAAATGTCACATGTTTTCGCCTGGCACTAGAAAGGAGGAGCATCCAGTCTCACTGCCACATAATATGTGCAAAACAAGTGAGAGAATTGCTTCAAAGAGATAAGAATTTAAGGAGAACCTGAATCCCCAAAGTTTGGGGTCCTACAAATGGTACCCAGGCAAGGGCATGTCATGTCCCCTGAACTCCAGGGATGCTGAAAACCACTGGAAAGTGAAGAGGGTGAGAGGATGATAGTGAGTTCTCTTCCCTCTTTCTTTTAGGTGGGCCATATTCTGTATAGTATTGAAATTATTTACTGGAACTTCATAGTGCCTTTTTGGGAAAAATTTGAGAAAGATATTTGTACATCCTAATAATGACTTCCCTGTGCATTTTTTCATGTGATTCCTATGGACAGGGTCACCGAGGTCTCTGAACCCTTGATGCTCTGAAGAAGACCTAGACTTTAACTATCTCTGCTTTACAACAGAAAAAAAAAATTGCAAATTACTGCCCTCCAACCACATCACTGAAGAAGCTCATCCTTGTTTCTGTCAGTCTTCTTCTGGGGCTTTGGATCATGCGGTGGACAGTGAGGGTGGGTGTGGGGTATTCTGCATGTTGAAGGTTGTGTTAGCATTCTTCTTCCGTTGTACTAACACCCTTTTTCTTTTACACTGATATACTTTCCGAGCCCTTGCTCTGCACAGCCTAGGATATAGTGTAGTGAGAGAGAGCTTGGTGTTACAAAAATAATGAAAGGAAATGGATTTCAGTTCCAGGAGACCTAAAGTCTGGGTAGAGCACTCTGATGGTCCTTCAGGAGTAGAAAGTGTCAGGTGGCAACTTCAGGAATAGATGAAATGTTGCTGAGAACAGGGAAACTCACAACTCAAGATTGAGCCAAATGCAGCCAGGGAAGACACTTTGGCAAAGGAGAGATTATAGAGCTCTCTGACTATATTACAGCTGGCATTTAGGACGAGGCTTCCCAACCTCAGTGGTACTGAGATATTGAGCTAGGTAATTCTATTTTGTAGGGCTGTCTGCCCACTGCAGGCACTTAGCAACCTCCCTAGCCTCGATCTTCAGGATATTCTGCTGCATTTGGGACAAAAACTTCCCCAGACTCTGATAAATGTTTGAGGCATGGGCATCTGGGGTAGAGAATCGCTGGACTCACAGGAGGTTAATTCTAACTGCTATAAAAATCCAGACTCGAGGGCTTTCTCCCTTCAGATGCATTTCGAGAGGAAGAGCACTCCTGTGAGGAATGATTTGTTGAACAGAAGCTTGGAGGCTGAAGGGTTTATATAACAGCGTATCCAGGAGACTGGACTGGGTGTGAATCCTTTGTGAGCAAATATGAAGAGGTAGAAATATACATCTGTATCTCTGAGTTTTAATTACTTCTCATAACTGGTCGGATGATGCTTTTTTATTTTCCTATTTTTCACAGAAGTAAACCATGGTAACTAGGAAATTGGGTGATCCTAAGGCAACATAGACAGTAGTGCACTTCTGCTATGTCTCTTCTGTCTAAAAATAATCAAGTCGTATTTGGCTGCAACGCATGGGCTATTAAGTCACCTGAATGTCAAGGCAGAAAAGTGAAGGAAGCCTGTGAGTGCTACATAATGTATGATGCGATAACACGGCGAGTCCTCTATGTTTTGTGCTTACACATAAATTGGATGTTGTGGAATGGCTCCGTGTCCCGAAGCATTCTTTGTCATCATCCGCTAGCATCTGTAGAGAGGACATTTAGAGAGTGGAAAAGGTTGGGAGGGAAAAAGGAGGGCTTATGTTTTGCACACATCTTCCCCTAATGTCTCCGTAGGACGTGCATGCTACAGCTATCTAATGAGGCACAGATTGAAAATAGCTAAAGACTCTTGTAGTGGAGCCAGAGCGATAGTACCCAGAGGCACTGTGAGGAAATTCTGCTAATTTAATTGCAATTTTTAGTTATTATCATCCTGGTCCCCACACTTTAGGGACAGCTGCCACCGAGCTACATTCCCTTTTCCCTGCACTCTCCAGGTCTTTTGGTAAACCAGAAAATTTGGAGCAATCATTAATTTCAGGACCAAGGGGAGGTTATTTTCCTTGAAAATTTTAGTGCACTTCTGTTCGATTTATTGAAATATATTTTTTGACACGTAATCACTATGTGGGGATATAAAGAAATGACCGTTTCGTGGAGAAAAAAGGGTGTGTGTGTTTGTGTGTGTGTGTGTGTGTGTGTGTGTGCGTATATACAACACAGTTAGAATAGATATACAGCTACTTTGTCAGTTCAGTGAGAAGAGAGGTTTGTACTAATATCGTTTGGACAAGATGTCATGTCTGCGTCTTGTCCTTTGAATGACTACTAAGAAGATAACAATATGCAATGTAATAATTATTGCAACTGTCCTACAAACCTGCTTTGAAACTATTTCATTGGTATTTTCTCATTCAAATGAACAAAAGTTAAAAAATTATTAAAAAAATAAAGCTTGTGCCAGCCACACCCACAGGGTGCGCTGAGATGGCGACAGAGACTGGGCGTGGTGGCACACACCTATAATCCTAGCATTTGGGAGGCTATAAACACGCAGATCACTACAAATCTGTTCTAGTAGTGAGACCCTGAATACCCTGTAGACCCTTTGCTAAAATGCAATGATAGATAAACAAATAAAGCTCAATAAAATTTTATATTTACAAATGTTATCTCACTTGGTTTTGATCCTGGTGTTGACATGATGATCATTGACAATGATTACTTATCTGATGCTGCTTATCATCATAAATACACACTTGGTATTATTTAATATATTAGCATAAGCTTGATGTTATGTATTATACTGTTGTCCATTTAAAGTATATTAATTAATTTTTTTTTTGTCTTTTTGAGACAGGGTCTCGCTATGCAGTTCAGGCTAGCCTTGAGCTCACTTTTGTAGCCCAGGCTGGTCTTGAACTTGCACCGATCCTCCTGCCTCAGCCTCCCGAGTGCTGGATTACAGGTGTGCACCACCACGCCTGGCTAAAAGTGTATTAATTAATTTAATCATTTTAATAATCACGTACATGAATATTGTCAAGCCGTAGGTTTAGATGAAATATAAGTTGGCAATATCAATTGATTTGCTTAGCCACGACAAAAAAAACATAGTAAAGAGTCAAAATTTAATCTTTTTATATTAAACTCCTAAAAACTAATGAAGGTGATCTAAGTGGCACTATCTATCACTTAACATATACATAAAAGTTGTAAAGATAATGAGCTCAATAAATTTTTTATTTAAAAACCTTTTAAATGATTTTACACTTAGGCACTGAAACTAGTAAACTAGTACAACATTCTTGTCTCTCTCCCAGCATTATATACCGAGACAACTACTCAACTGTCTGCATTGAGGAACTTCACTTGTTTTTAATCTAGGCAGACTTTACTACTTTTGCCTCTAGCTTCTTTTATTCACTCTGATGTCTATGAAATTAATCCATCTCTAAGATGTAGATGAGGAAGAATTGTTATCACACATTACACTGTAAGAATATGTGGTAATCTTATTTATCTATGGTTCTTTAGAGTTGTATTCTGGCTGCTGCTATATTTGAATATTGATGCTGCTTCAGGGCTGGGAGTGTAGCTCATTGGTAGAGCACTTACCTGGGATGGGCATGGACTTGAATTCATCTGAGTACTGGTGTGTGTTAGGATAAAACTTTTCTACACTGATTGGATTAACGATAGGAGTATTTCCACCCTCATTAGAGTTTACCGCCCTTGTTAAATACTACCAGTAGTAACTCCACAAAGTGACTGCATTGGTTTACCTTTATATAATTATTTATATTTGAATTTCTCTGATAATTAATGATATTGACTTATTTTCATGTATTCAAGTTCTCTCTCCTTCTTCCTTCTTCCTTCCTTCCTTCCTTTCTTTCTTTCTTTCTTTCTTTCTTTCTTTCTTCTTTGTATCTGGTACAGGGTCTACAAGATCTCATTACACAGATCAGACACGTAGCGATCCTCCTGTTTTCAGTCTCCCAAGCACTGGGATTACAAGCACGTGCCACCATGCCCAGTCTCAGTCACAGCCTCAGTGCATCCCAAGGATGAGGCCAGCATGGCATGGTGGGGATTGAACCCCAGCCATTGTGCACTGCCTCAGCAGGTTCTTCAGTATGCTGAGCTATCTGCCAGGTCCCCTGTTTCACTTTAATAGTCTCTTTGTTACTCTTCATTTTTAAAATTGGGTTGATTTGTTTTGTCCTTGGCTTGAGCTTACTTGGTAAATAAAAACATTGAAAGAGATATCTGCATTTTAATACGTGCCTTATATTCTCCTTCTGAAGCCAACTTATTAAATGTATATTATATGATTATTGTTTATAATCATCTACTTAAAATTTATGATTGCCTATGATGTCCTAAGAGAGAAATCTTTACCTTATTTCAGCCTTATAAAGACACATCACTATTTTCATCAAAATGATCTGTTTTTACATTCACAGAGAACTTTAAAGTTGTCTTAAATTAACTTATGTATATCATAAGATACAATCAGAATTCATTTCTCACTTAAGTATCCAATGAAAGTACTACATTTTTAGAATTAATTTTCCTGTAATTAATAGTATCATCTTACAACCATAGCAACCAGAAGCAAATAATATGCATGTTTTAATGTGTCTCCTAACTGTACCCCATTCTATAGTTTATATTTTTATAAACATCACAATGTAATAATTATAGCTTTATAAATCTAACCCCCATGTTAATATAGATCTGTTCTTATTTAAACATTCCTTATATTTTGGTATCCTTTTGGTATTCCATATATAATATAGAATCAACTTGATAATTTTTGTCAAAAACAACCAAAAAAAATCTTTGAGGATTAGGGTAGCATCATTATAAATCGCAGCTATATGCCATCAAACCTATGAATTTCCTTTCTAATATAAATACTTAGATCATAAACATTCCTTCACACTATTTTAGCCACATCTCATAAACATTACTGTGTAATATTTCAATGCTAATTTGACAAGAAAAGTGTCTTTACATTTTCCTCTCCATGTTGCATTTGATGCATAAATTATTTATGACAATATTGCTCAATTTTTAAATATTTCAGGAATTGTCTTCATTCTTCATTCATTCATTTCTTTATCAGTTTCTTATTTAACTCATGTTGCCAAAAGTACTTTTATATTTCCACCTGTATCCTAAGATATGGTCTGTTTTGGTGCATGACTGTGTTGCAGGGTGTGCTAGTTAGTTTGTTGGTATAGAGACTAATACCCGACAGTCCAAGTTAAAGGAGGAAAGATTTAGTTAGGTTAAGTTTGGAGAAGTTTCAGTCCCTAATCAGCAGGGTGGCACAGCCGATGGGCATCACACAGGGAAACGCTTCATGTTGGGCACAAAGTAGCAAAACCATAAGGGCAGACCACAGCTCTTTCTATCCCTTCCATCTTATCCAGACTACTTAGAGTAGGTAGCAGTCACACCCTGAATACTAGGGTCCTTGAATCAATTCCAGTGTAGCACCCTCTGGGTCCAGCCTCCTGTGAAGAACCCTCACCTGCAAACTTGTGACACTTTTGGGAGGACTTCTAAACACAAGCTGTCACATGGTATGTACTATATATGCCAAAGAGATAAATTTGGTTAATGCAATATTATGTTCTTTTATAGCCTTATAGATTTACTCTATTTTGCTTTAATAACAGTAAAAGAGGCTATCAAAATCTCTAACGTTAGCTGTGAATGTTTTTTCTTAGAATTACTGCTTTGTTTCATGTATTTTAAAACTGTGCTGACAGGTGGCTATAAATTTACATTTCAGTGTCTTCTTGGGAAGTAGCTCCTTTATCACTTTGTAGTGCTATACCTTAACATCCTTGGTAATATTTGTTGCTCTCCCATTTTTAGTGTGTATTATTGATGCTACTATACTCACTTACTTTTAAGGAATAAAGACATTGAAAAATGGAATACATTCACTGGATAATTGTTAAGGATCTTTGTCACTTGGCTGATTGAAAGTCATTCTTAGCCATAGACACCTACATGTCTGAGAGTTCATCTTTAGAGATACTACATATGCTTGATAGGAATTACATATTTGTATATATGCTTGAATGCAGAAGTCTTTGTTTTCTGAAGATTTTTATTAACAAACCACTCTGGTTTTCTTTCTTTAATTTCTTTGCCTTCCTTCAACTCCTCTTAAGCTTCTCAAAGGAAACTAATGTGTTTTGTTCAATATACTCAGTGTTACTGGAACAAAAGCCTATAAGGAATATTGTCTTCTTAGTAAATGAAACATTCTGAAAGACGAGGAGAACTGTTTCTTTAAGTACTTCTTAGATAGAATGAAAGGAAATGTTTGTCGTTTCCATCTTACACTGCAAGTGTTTCTCAGACCATCTTGATTATCATCTTCCTAATAAAAAAAAACTTTAAAACTCTTTTTTTATTGACTTCTGCATAAAATTGTCGTACTTCAGATATTCTGCTGACCATCTACTTGGTCAAGGGTGCTCTGTGTAAAGTAAGAAAATACTTAATGTTTCCCTATCTGTAGCTAATGTAATAGAGACATAATCGGTTATTGGAATGCATGAATTAAGCTATGATAGTGTTTGAATAGCAGGGGCCAGTCTGACTTACACCATAAATATGACATGAGTAAAGATGAAAGCAATAATTTATTACCTTTTTCATTTCAGCCAACATAAAAGAATACTTCAGTCTGGATAGTTTATAAAGAATAGGGTTGTTTGTCCCAGTTCTGGAGGTTGTGACCCACTGGGTCAAGGCTGTCACTTTTCATATCTGTTAATGCGGGAACTCTGCTTCCAAGATGAGGTGCTGAAGGCTGCATCTGACTGAGGAGAGGAATGCTGTCTGCAAACAAGAAGGGAATAAGAGAAAAAGAAGCGTCCCTCCCAGCTGCAAGTTCCTTTCAAAATGAGAGCAACTCATTATGAATCATGGCTAATGATGGTGTCACCATCATGACACCTACAGTCTCTCAACACCACTGCATCATGGTGAGGACACATTCAGACCTTAATGCTTGTCCGAATATGTTCTCAGATAAAATGAACTAAAGAAAAATATATAAGTAAATGAAAATGATCTTGGGAACTCAAAATTTAAGACAACATGTATTAGAAGAATCAAATGTCACCTAAGTAAATACAATATATTTTCCCAATTTTATTCTTATGCACCTCTATATGAGACAAATAGTCCAGGTTACAGTGGGAAGGATAGTATTTCTCCCTTAGTCATTCAGGCAATAAGAGAATTAGATCTTTCAAATGCTGTCGCACATTCATCGCAGATGTCCAGAAAGAAAATAAAACCTAGAGGAAGATCTAGCATGTTTTCATGTCCATTAAGACCCACATGTGGCCTATACCTTCTTTGCCACAACTGTAGTAGCTAGAACCCAGACTCACTCAAGAAGAAATGGTTTTGGGGAAAGAGATGGAGACATGTCAGAGGGGCACTGTTTATCGTGGGTCACAAGTCCCCACTATAATATCCTAGTATCTCCTGCAAGATTTCTACAGAAAATGTTATCAGGCAAATGAAAGCAAAGTTTAAGAAGCCAAGTGAAATAAATGGCATTACGCTTTGTGTCTGGTTGTGCCCTAAAAGCCTCATAAAGCCATTGGGGTAACTTCTAGAGCTTGTGCTTAATTCATGATCCAGTGATGGAATCATGGGTATGAGTGCCACACCCACCCTTGGGCAGATAGCCCGAAGACAATATAAGGAAAGGAGAGAAGCCTGCTAGCTGCTGTGGCCATGGCTCCTCCCTTTGCTCTTTGTTGGTTTCTGACACCATGAGCAGCTGCTGTCTGCCATGTACCACTCTGTCTTGAAGTCTGCTGATTATGGACTGAAACCTCCACTAATTGTGAGCTAAGTCAACCTTTCTTTCCTTAAATTTGGGTGTTGGATATTTCGTCCCAGCAATGAGAGAAAAGCACCAAGACAAATGGTTAATTGTCTTTAGTAGATATGTGCTTAGAGATGGAGACTAAGGGGAAATTTTGAGGCTCCTATAACCTCAAGGGTGGGGGGGGGCAAAGAATACAAGGCTGGCCTGTGTTGGGAGGACCTTTCTTGAAACGGGATTACGATTCTTATTGCCTGGTATGATGAAGAGGAATATGATTTTTTGACCTAGGAAAATTCATAGAATCTATTTTGGGAGATTATTGTGTGTCAAAATGTCCAGAGAGTAAATAAGTAGGAGGATTTCTGGATATGCTTTCACCGAGGAAACTATTCAAAGAATTACAAAAGTTTATCTAATGAAAGTTAGTTTTTAACTACAAAATCAACTCTTTTCAGTTTTTGGATAACTTTAATGGGGCAGAATGTGATATCAGGAAAAGGGAAAGTTTTCTGAATTTTCTTTATTCTAATTACTACAAAAAATGCAGGTGGCATAGGAATCTGTAAGAGGCCCCCGCCTTCTCTACATCTTATTGCTATAGCTGGACATTGATCTGATCTATGCTTCTCTTTGCTCTTCCCCTGAATAATGGATGTGGCTCCAGGTCAGCAATTGAGAAGAAGACGGCCTACAGCTCCTCTCAGTTCTACGGAATTTAAAGCCTTTGCTCTCCAGTACTCATTGCATGCGCCTTCATTGTTAAGCAAGTCTTCTCTAGAATCTCTAAAATTAATTTCTGCAATAGTGTTGATACTAAGACCATACAGCTAGGTAGTACAAGAGCTGCTGAGCGCTTAACTATCAACCAAATTCTGTCTTCCACAATATCCGTGCTTGTAATTCTATCTATGCTCACAAGCTACACAACTGGAGGTTGAGCCCCCTGTTGGAAGCTTGAAAGCAATTTTCCACCCTGTTCACACCATCCTATCTATTTAAATTTTGCCACTTTATAAAATGATTTCTGTTGAAGTCAATCAAACTTGAGTTTGATCATTGGTCAAATAATAAGAACCCATCATGTTGCAGTGCACAGAATTTGCTGCGAATCATTGAGGAGACAAAGGTATTTTAAATAAGACACAAAGGTATATTTCTATCATAGGAATACTGCAGATTTTGATCTCCTTTTTTTTTTTTTTTCCAGGACTGGGGTTTGAACTCACGACCTTGCACTTGCCAGGCAGGCACTTGTGCCACAGAGCTATCTCCCTAGTCCCAAATCTGAGATTTTGAAAAGACTTGAAAATCTTCAAGGAGATTCCTTCACCAGGATCAGGATATTGGTAAACTGTAGGGATTCATAGATCTTACTGTGAATGGCTCTACCTGGGGAGACAGCGGCACGAATGAGAAAGACAAACAAGATGACAAAAGCTGGGCTCAGTGGTCTCTCGTCTTCCTGGTAAGCAAGACTAACACAGTGCACAACAAAACTGTCTTTATTTTGTTTTGTTTTGTTTTGTTTTTGTCTTTTTGAGAAAGGGTCTCACAATGCAGTTCAGGCTGGCCTTGAGCTCACTTTTGTAGCCCAGCCTGGTCTCGAACTCCCATGAATCCTCATGCCTCAGCCTCCCAAGTGCTGGGATTATAGGCATGAAAACTGTCCTTTATTTATACTTTTGCAAAGTTTGTAACATACGACCTGAGGTTGCCTAGTGACTAATAGCTGACCTTGTCTGAACAGGATGATTTATCTCAGGAGTGAGGCAGCTTGTTTGCTTTAGGCACTGACGTCCAGTCCCAACTACACATATTTGATCAATTTGCTAGTTTCCTCAGCTCCCACCAATAAATGGAGAAAATGCACCTCATCCTCAAGTTCAAGAACTATGTTAGTTTGGCTGTAATCCTTTCAAGTCAAGTAGATGCCTCTACCTGCTATCTCTTTCTCCATAAGTAAATTCCTAGCCAAGTCTTAACAAGGTCAATGACTCTGATCAACGAAATCTAAACCACAATCAGAATAGGAAGGGAAATGTAGATTTTAAGTGTGTGTGTGTGTGTTTTTTTTTTTTTTTTTTTTTTTGTAAACTAGGTCAACACTGGAATCGATACTGAGTGAGCCAGTGTCCTGTACTTCTATATTCAAGTGAATAAATAGGCTGTTGACAAAACTCTTCTAAGTTTTAAAGAGCATCTCATTAAGTATCCAAGGTTGCCCTTTAAACTACTGGAGATTCTCCTGCCTCAATCTCAAAAGTGCTGGAATTACAGGAGTGTACGACTACACCCAGTTTGTTGGCAAGATTTTTGGTCTTTGTTGTCTAGAATTAGGTTTTAAACCTATGTTTGCCTCTCAGGACTGTTAGTCAGAATGAGATGGTAAATGTTCAATGTACCTTTAAAACAGCAAGAAATACTTAGTAGGTCCTGCATTTCATACAAATATTTGTGATTGTGTGACAACACCAAAGTTATGAGTGTTATTTGGAAAGAAACAACCTACCATTTATCTAGTAAACACAGGTGTCAGCAGCTCCCACAAATCCCTCCACTGTGTCTCATAGTGGACAATGATGGTGATAATATAGGACATAGGAAACAAAAATTTTCTCCATCAAGATCATTAGGTTTTGCTGAATGCATAATAGGATAAGGTGAACCCAAGGCAGATGCTACTGCTCCTTAAAAGAGTGGAACATTTTATAAAAGTATTTGGCATGTTAAAACATTTTCTGTGTAGGTAATCTGTGTATTTTTATTGTATTTCTCTACTAAAAGAGAGCCTGAATTTTGTGTGAAGTACAAGAACCAAGAAGAGAAGCCTGGTGACGTCACCAAGCCGTGCAGCATTAAGGCGATGAAGAGTTAAATAAAAAGAAGATGCATAATTATCAGTAAGAACTAATTAATTGCTTTGATCAAATTCAAAGTTTACCGAATGAATATTGAAAAAAGCACATAATTCTTTGGGACTATTCCTTCTTCACCTCCAAATGTCAATAAAAATATTGAAAGATGAACATGTGTGATACAGATTACCTTGAATTTGTAGGCCTCGAATCTGCCTGTGAGTTGGCTCTTTCAAAGGACTGCACAGTCAGGTGACAGGCATATGACGCAGAGGAGAGGAAGAGGGCTGTTGTCACGCCAGCCTGGATCTGGATTTAGCATCCACCACCGGTTTCTTGGATGCTCTGCCCTTGTGATTGACATTTTAGATTTCCGGTTTCATCATCTTTAAGGCACGAATAATAATTTCACTTTCAGAAGTTTTGTGAATAATGCAATATGGAATACTTGTCCACGTGCATGCATGTTCAGCAGTGGTCCTTCTTCTGTGATTATTCCACTCAGGTAAGAAGTCCTCCACCATCCACTCCCATTAATGTTTGGGTTGGATGAAGCTCAATTTTAGTGAAGATGTCTGTTTTTCTCTAGGGAAGTAGGTGTATTTTTCTGATGCAATGGTATCAGAGATATCATCCAGAGAAAAAATGCTTAGCAAGAAAGATTTATATAAATAGCACATTACGAGTAGGTTACTGCAATGTGAAATTCCTGCTTTACATTTTTTATTTTTTTGTGGAGCCAGGGATGGAACTCAGGCCCTTGAACTTGCCAGGCAAGTGCTTATTCTATGCCTCCCCAGCCCTTGAGATATTTTTTAATTAGTGCCTCTCTGCAGTACATGGTAATCACGAACATATATACCTTAGGGAGCAGGAAAATGCACTGCACATATCTGGATTTCTTTTCATTTTGCCCCACCGCCTACTCACCTCACTTCCCATATGTCTTTTCCTCCTTTTGTTATTACTGTTATTATTTTTAGACCATGTCTTGGTCATTTTTTCCTTGTTTCTGAGACAATATACCTGCCACCCAAAATGAAGGAAGGAGAGATTTATTTAGCTTACAGTAACATATAATAGTTTCATTCATTATTTGGGTAGTTGGTACATGTCTATGAAATTTCTTAATTTTTTTGTGTCCTCGTCTCTTCTTTCTCTCTACCCTCAGACTACACACTGCAGGTCTTCCTCCCTCTTATAACAGATCTATCTTTTTGCTTACTTTCTCAATCGTTTGTTTTGCTCTTTGTTTATATTTAGATACGTAAATTCTCTAGAAGGATGCAGAAGAACTTGGAAGTCCGCTGTAAGGAGTCAAGACTCATGATATAAAATTATAACTCAAGGCTCAGATTCCTAGCCAATGGATAATCAGGAAAGGGGAAAATGTGTTACTGAGAGATCTTTGTCACTTAGCGGCCAGTTACACGGAGAGACTATCCCACAAGCAGCCTGTAGAGACTTGAGGGACCATGTCTTGGTTATTTGTTCCTTGTTTGTGCGACAATATGCCTGCCCCCCAAAATGAAAGAAGAAAGATTTATTTAGCTGACAATTAGTGAGACTTTCAGTCCATACTCAGCTGGCTCCAAGCAGAGTGGTGCACGGCAGAGGGCAGCCATTCGTGGCAGGGGAAATCAGCGAGAGCAAAAAAGGAGGAGTGGCGACAGCGGCAGCAGGTGGGGCAAGCGAGCCTGTTGCCTCCTTTGCACTGCATTACAGTGCACACCTCAGATGAGGTTGAAAGCATCTGTTTCCTTGAGGCTGCTGGTGCTTGAGTTCTGGAGTTTATGGGTATGCCTGGTTTCCCTGAATGGCGGGCCACTTTGGGATTCTGCAGCTTTCTGGTTCTGCCAGCTGAGCTGCTTCTGCACTGGGGCTCTTGGCTTTTTCCTCTCAGCCCGCTATGCCACCACAGCTCAGATATCTGCTCAGTGCTCACTTACAAGTGCCTAGCAGGAGGGCAACCCAGTCTCTAACTGTGATTGGGGGGGGTGTGTATCATTTAATAGGCTTAGAAGTTGTGTTTAAAATAGAACACAGTGCTCCAATGAATAAGGTCCACCCAGTGAGTATTTCTGGTTCTTTTCTTAAATAATTTATTTATTTTGTATCTTAGGGAAGGGTCTACAGGGTGATCAGGGACTCACTACTAGATCAGAGTCATAGTGATCTGCCTGTTTACGGTCTCCCAAGTGCTGGGAGTACAGGGGTGCACCACCACACCCAGTCTCAAATGCCATCTCACCACACCTCGAGGGGGGACAGGCACTGCAGGCCTGGAGACCATACCCCCAGTATTTCTGGTATTGGTCAGATATTACATTCTTAGAGAACCTCTCCTCCCTTGATGTGTATGTAGATACTAGGTACTGTTGACCTCTTGACATCGGTTTGAATAATGTTTGGAAAAATACTAATTTTGCCCTACAATCTTTCCTCCAAGCTACTTTTAGCCTGCTGCTGATCTCATCTCCAGGAGCAAATGACTCTTTATCTGCTTTAAATAAAACCAGCAGGAACGGGGGAAAGAGATTTTAGACTATGTAATGAATCAAAGAGCAGCAGCCTATGTTCTATGCATAGAAAGAGAAGAGAGAGGGCTGGCCAAATAGCTCAGCAGATTAAAATGCCTGCAAGCAGGCAGAGGGGCCGGGGGTTCAATCCCCAGGCCTGCCATGCCGGGCCTGCCTGTGGGGTGCACTGAGATGGCAATTGAGACAGGGCACGGTGGCACGTGCCTGTAATCCCAGATTTTGGGAGGCTGTAAACAGGTGAATCACTATGAGTCTGATCTAGTAATGAGACCCGAACATCCTATAGACCCTTTCCAAAAATACAATCAATCAGTCAATCAATCAATCAATAAAAGTGAGAAGAGGGGGACAGTGTTGCAGTGTCCTGTGAGTGGGAGAGACTCTGCACGTATAGGTGGGACAGCAGTGATATCCATCTGAGTCCCAGAAGGCACAGAGCAGCTTCCTCAGCGAAAATGGGGCCAATGCCATGATTGATACAGCATCTCAGCTTGAGAGCTCTTCTTTTAAGAAATCATTCATTCCAGTGGCTTGGTTAAAAAATGGCTTTTAGTAAGAAATCTTCTGTTGAGACCCACTGCGTAGTCTGAGGGCAGGACACAACAGTGCAAAGAACATGTAGCTCATGTTTTTGAAAGGGCTTTGGAGACGGAGAAGAGACCCAAGACTTTTTAAAAGCATTTTAAAAGGTATTGATTTATTTATTTGGTACAGTGTCTTAGTACACAGCTCCTTGTCCCAAGGCAAGGAGCTCCTCAGAACGTGCAGCACCCAGCTCCAGGGCGCTCCTTATGGCCACGTCTTTCTGCAACTAGCAACCCCATGGCTGCGCTTCTCCTGCAGGACTGGGGTCTGTCGCGTTCTGAAGACTTGAGTTTTCAAATCAGATCAAAGGAGATTCAGACTCATATTTTCTTTCTGTCTTTCAATCCTGATGCTTGAGTCCAGGGCTTGCCCACAGAAGTATATTCCCAGACCTTGACTTTACGCTGAGTTAGTGTCGTCCTCAGTGTCTAAGTGGTACAGACTGGGCTTCAGCTTTGCATTCTCCTGCCTCAGCCTCACAGAGAGCTAGGATTTTAGCTCTATGCCACCACGGTCAGTTTTAAGCCATTTAAAATAATACTTTGTTCCAGAATTTTAACTTCTCCTTGTGTTAGCTGTCTCATGAAAAACTAATAAAAACAATCAAATAAACAGCAGATCACACAGCATCTCCTCATCCTTGAATCCAGAAATAATATACACATACTGTTTAATAATATTCATGCTAAGTTATGAAAACTATCAACAGGGGCTGACAAGATGGCTCAGTGGACTAAAGAGTCTGTTTAGGCAAGCTTAGGCAAGCACAGGGACTGTGGTTCAATCCCTGGCACCACCCACTGCACAGGCGCCACCCCCAGGGCAGGCTGAGCTGCCCACAGAGTCAGACTGTGGTGCTGTATGCCTGGATTCCCATCACTGGGGAGGCTGAAAGCAGGAGGATCACTATGCATCTGAGCTGTGTAGTGAGACCCTGTAGCAACCAAAGCTATTAAAAAAGGAGAAAAGCATCAACAAATGTGCTATTTTCACTCTCACACCTAAATTATCCATCCCTAGATAATGGTGGCAAATAACAAATATTGAGCAACACTGACTGTGGGAGCAAAAACACTTTGTGCCAGGACAGAGGAATTAGCTCAGTGATTTGCCAAGTTCCAGTTAGGTGACCTTGGGCCCAGTTACCGCATGGCGCCACGTATCACGTAGAGTCTTACCAACAACATCAGAACTACCCCCTCACTGTCACTTGCTGAGTAGCCAAGCTCTACCCATTATTGTTAACCATCCTTCTCAAATGGGGACTAAGACAGTATAAGGTTATTCTGACATTATTTTCTCTAAAATCCACCTGTACCCAATTTTTTTTTTTTTTTTTTTTTTGGTCTTTTTGAGGCAGGGTCTCGCTATGCAGTTCAGGTTGGCCTTGAGCTCACTTTTGTAGCCCAGGCGGGTCTCGAACTCACACCAGTCCTCCTGCCTCAGCCTCCCGAGTGCTGAGATTACAGGCATGAGCCACCACGCCCGGCTCTGTACCCAATTTAAAAAAAATATTAACCAGTGACATGCAGTAATGTAAGTGTTTTAAAAATGCAATCTTGAGTGTCAGTATTTTGAGCAGCAGCAGTACATAATTATCTTTTCAGACTTTTTAAATGCAGTTGGAGCTATCCTCCACCCCCATCGTAACCCCGAGAACATCAACATTGTCGTATCCCGGAGACGAGGATGGGCAGGGCTCAGTGACATGCCCGGGGCTGGCCAGCGGATGGGCAGGCTTCACTCTGAGACAGGTCTGTCATAACTGGTAATATGAATAACTGGCTGGAAGACTATGCTGTGCATTGCAACAAATACTGTGAAATTCATATTACTTGGTTAAGGGAAATTCTGTACCACTTGGAATTTTTTCTGTTGTAATTCTAGTTTGTACTCTCTTTTTTTGAATATTTTAAATTTTATTTTAAAGAATAAAAATAGCAGAAACAAAGAGAAAAAGACTAACAAAGCAAGAGTACACATAGTATACATATAGTATAGAATTTCAAAACAAGAACAAAAATTTAACAATGGTTGTATTATATATTCTCATCATCAAATCTGTTTAGATTAATAGATAGAGGTATGTAAGGTTAGTCAAATAATTAAACATTAACACTTTCAATAAACATTTTTTTAATTCTTCCAAATGCATTTTGTATGTAAGTCACTATTCTAAAAAAATAATTGTATGGGTTGAGGATGCAGAAAATACAAGCTCTAATTTGGCTTTTTTTTTTTTTTTTTTTTTTTTTTTTTTTTTTTTTTTTTTTTTTTTTTTTTGTCTTTTTTGAGACAGGGTCTCGCTATGCAGTTCAGGCTGGCCTTGAGCTCACTTTTGTAGCCCAGGCTGGTCTCGAACTCGCACCGATCCTCCTGCCTCAGCCTCCCGAGTGCTGACAAGGTCTAATTTGTACTCTAGAAAATAAAGAAATTATTTTCTTTATGCTTTCCATTAGAGGCTCTTTTCTTCTTCCCTCCTTTATTCAGCAAACACTTTTTCATCATGCTTGTTGTGTCTTGGTTACTTTTCTCTCGCTCCAGAGGCAAAATACTTGATTCCCAGAATGAAGAAAAGCGAGGTTCATTTGGCTCAGTTTGTAGGGGTTCTGGGCCATACCCAGCTGGCTGTAAGGCAGGGTGGCGTGGCAGAAAGGTGAAGCTTCAAGGTGACAGATGTTAGCAGGAGCAACAAGAGCAGAGGGACAGGGGCCTGGCAGGATGGCTCAGTGGTCTAAAGCACCTGCTTAGGAAAGCTTAGGCGGCTGCAGAGACTGCGGTTCAATCCCCGGCACCACATGCTACGCCAGCCCTGCCCTCAGGGCAGGCTGAGCGGGCCATAAAAATAAATAAACAAACAAACAAACAAACAAAAGTTCTGAAACAAGAAAAAAAATAGTAAAATAAAAAAAATTAAAAAAAAAAAAAAGAGCAGAGGGACAACAAGTATGTTTTCCTCCCCTATATTATTGGCAAGCTACTGGCCCTGGAGCAGGTTTGGCACTCATGCCACCCCCGTGCCCTTCTCCTGCACAGGATCAGGATGTTTACAAAGAGAGGGCCCTGGTCCCTTGGTGAGCTACTTGGTTAAGAAATCAGATATCTCAAGCTGACACAATGTATCAATCATAGCAGTGCCCCTTTATCTAGAAAGATTTTTGTCTATACATCCTCCCAAAGCCTCATGCTCTCATGGTCCAATATTGCATAATTGCAGTGGGTTATTCTCAGAACTGGCAATGCTGAAAGCTGTTGATTTAACCCTTTTACAGCTCAGCATACTAATCTAACTTTATGCTGCATGGTTAAACTTTTCTGCTGGGTAGTTAGGGCAAGTTAAAGCAAGACAACCATTATGGAAAGCAGTGTGGAGACTCCTTAAAAAACTAAAACTGGAAATCCCATTCAACCCCACTATCCCCCTACTGGGAATTTTCCCAGAAGAAATGAAAACATCATGTCATAGTGATATCTAAGCAGGGCTTTTTCTTTTTTTTTTTTTTTTTTCCCTTGTTTCAGAACTTTTGTTTGTTTACTT